>PYSR01000009.1:196651-347380 GCA_003049425.1 Magnaporthiopsis incrustans
GAGGGATTCTGGGATAGCCAGGCGAGAGTGAGCTCCAGTGCTTGGAGAGCCGCACCATGATCAACCTGGAATGGACAGAGAGGACTCACCAGCCCGGTGAGGTCGGCAACGGAAGCTCCAGCAAGCATGAGTGCAGTTTCGCATGCGAGCTCATCATCTGAGTTCCATCACGGGGGGCAGACAGCTGTTGCGACCACGTCCTGGTCATAAAAGGGGGAGCTCCGTACTATCTCAACGGCGCGGGATGGCCTCGGTGCTTTGGGCGGCTAGGAAACCGAGGGCGGTAAAGGATGGAAATGCGGAGAATAACGCCAAGCTGGCCTTCGAGCAGATTGGAGTCCTAGAGCGAGCTGAGCTGCCCTGGCGGGAGGTCAAACCAATCAGAGCTGCGGCGGGGAACGGCGATGCTTCATATTGTCGAATCCCGATGACTGCTGTCGTACCTGCCGTTCTGCCACAGAGGTACCTACGAGAAACGGGGACAGGCGGCACCAAAAAAACCAAGGGAAAGGAGGGGCCTTGCGGTGGTAGTGGGCTGTTTATTTTCCCAACGCTCCACGCCATCTGGGGTCGCCGAGCTTCCATCCCGCTGACCCGGGTCTGACAAAGTAACAGACCGGAGTCTTTCTTTGGACACACACTCTCTCGTCCAGCTTCCGTTAGCCAGAAACTCGATCATAGGGACTGGCGACACTGGGCCGGCCCCAGACCTCAATCGTAAATGTTCTCGAGCCAGCCGCCGTCCGTGGCCAACTCGGTCCTGTTGATGAAGCGCGACTCGTCGCCTAGTAGGAAGGCGATAGCAGCCGCGATCTCCCAAGCCTGGGACGCCCCCGGGATCAAAGCCGTTATCTTCGACCCGAAACCCAAAAGCTTGCCGTCGGGCAGCTCGAACGGGCCCCTCAGCATGTCGGTGTCGATCAAACCCCTGCTCTTGACGTCAGTCCGGCTCGCCGATGGGAAACTCTTTCGGATATCCATCCCGACCCCGAGCAAAGCCAAGTCAATTGCTGGGGGAGACTTACGGGTTTACAGCGTTGACGCGGATCCGCCGCGAGGCGCCCTCGAACGCGGCCGTCTTGGTAAGGCCCATGAGCGCGTGCTTGGAGGCCGTGAAGGCCGCCATTCCCGGGGCGCCATAGCTGCTGGAGACGCTGCCCACGTTCACCATGCTGCCGCCGTCGCGCACGTTCTTCATCTCCTCACGCAGGCAGTTCAACGCGCCTGCCGCATTGATGTTCATAATTTCCGCAAAGTACTCGGGCTCCAGCATCGTTATGGGGCGGATCTTTGACTGCTCGACTCCTGCCGTGGGGAGGCCCCGGGGGTTAGCGACGTTGCAGGCCAGCGGATGGGGAGAGGGAAGATGAGCCAGCCATGCTTGGTGACCCGAGACATCATGCGCATACATAGCACGCTGGGTGAAGGTGACATACCGGCCGCGTTGGCGGCCCCGTGGAGCGGCCCGAACCTCTCCACGGTCGCCTTGATCCAGGCCTCCACATCCTCCCACTTTGCGACGCTGACGGGCATGGTCATCATTCGGTCCTTAGCTTCAGGGAAGTCCTTCAGGATCCCCTCCTTCGCGGCCGCGAGGGTCGCTGCCGTGGACGAGGCCATGGACACGGTCGCGCCGCGCTCGATCAGGTACCGCGTCAGCGCCAGGCCCACGCCGCGGCTGGCCCCCGTGACGGCGATAACCTTGCCCTTGAAGGGGGTGAGGCTTGGCTTGGGCGGCACTTTGGAAACCTCGGGGTTCGCTTGGTGGGAAGCCATTTTTATCTGCTTGGCAATCGTGGTTGGAGCGCCGCTGTTGGGAAATGGAACCTATAAGAGTCGGTCTCCTATCAAAAGACGAAATGAGAGCTTGGATAGAAATCCCTATTTTCACCACGGCGTGTAATCGCCGTCGAGAACGTTTTTTTTTATAGGTAGCTCCTCGACCCCGGCCATGTCCTGCGCTCTATCTCCGGTGCCCGAAGCCGGCAACGTGCATAAACGCCGAGTGGTATCGGCTCGGAGCGGCTCCGGGCGTCCGACGTCCGCTTCAGGCTCGCATGGATATAAAGTTACCCTAGCGTGGAGCTTGTCCAGGAACAAAATATTGAGTTCCACCCTTCCCGACATCCTTGATGGGACGGGCTGTTGTCGCTGCCACAAATCCTATTTCTGTCCCCCGTCGCCCTGCGCCTTTCGCCGTACACGCGGCTCCGAGCTGTTTTCTTCGCCCGCAGCGGCCGTGTCTACTGCTGCTCCACATATCATGAGCTCGTCCACCTTTTTGGCCGCCGGCGGCCCCGTCGCGGGCCCGCGCTCGGGGCCTAGCGCTCATGCCGCACGCCCAGGGGCTTGACGAGCTGACGGCGTGCGTAGCACAAGGCGCGGTCGAGATTCTCGTCGGCCTAGCCACCCCGGTTGCTCCCGCCGCCCATAGGTCACGCCGCCACAAGATGCCGCGGCGGCAGAAGGCGTCGGCCGCGCTGGGAGTTTGGGATGGGCGCCTTGTAGACTTTACCGGTTCTTCGGCGGTCCAGCATCCCTCCGGGGCCTCTGGGGTCGGGCACTTTTACCTGCTCTGTCGAAGGCATAAACACAACCGCTCAGTTTACGACGCGGTTGTTTGCTGATGTCGGCGGCGGATAGTCCTGTAACCGCAGCCGCATCCGCGGCGGCAGCGTTTAAACTGCAACGATCAGTGTCAGAGCTTCGACGACAAGGCTGGGCTGGGCTGGTTAACAAACGTGGACCTCTTTGGGAAAACTGACGCCGAAGGGAGCAACACGGCGGCGCCTAGCCGACATCCTCTCGAGCGGCGATGATCAGCCACGTGCCCGGTCTGGCGGACGAGGGGGCCAGGTTGGAGGGATCAGGGCCTTGGCCAAAGGACCCCGGTGGTCCGCGACGCGGCGAGGAAGGGACTTTCTGGCCGTTAAATTGGGACCCGACTTGAACTGGGCCCTTCCTGGTAACGCCAAGATTATCACTGCGTTTGACGTCCTGATTGTGCTTGTACCCACGAGTATCGGTGATATCGATTGCGTCAGTCGTACGTGCTTGGCGTCGAGGTCCGCGAGGTAAGACCAGGGCGCGGCGCCGAGCGGGTGTGCGGCCCCACCGGGCAGGGGCGTAGGGCAGCCGGTGGGTGACTAGCCGACGGCTTCGGCGCGCTAGGATAGCATCGAAGCTGGGAGCCGGGGATCCGGGCTGGCAAGCCGGGGGGGGGGGCGGCTGTCTTCGCCTGTGACTAGAGCGTAGTCCGATGAGCCTCACCCGTAGACAATTGCGCCACGATGCTAGCGGAGAAATGTCGACTAACAAATCGACGAGCTAAAACCACAGCATCTGCCAGTGACGGAACCAGTTGTATTTACCGCTGCCAGTCCATATGCCGCTTTCTGCTAATCTCTTCTCCACGAAGTCAACAAACGTAGGGAATCCTGCGTGCCAGGGTGGTTCGGACCGAGGGCGCGGCTCCGTAACCGGGCGCAGTCGTCCATCAACGCCAATGCCTCATCATACCGGCCCAGGCTATTCCACGTAATCGCCAGGTTATGCATGCTCCGGATCGTATCGGGATGCTGGTCGCCGAGCACGTCCCGCCGCAGCGCCAGCACCTCGATCTCTATAATTTCTGCCTCGTCGTGCCTCCCTTGATCGTGGTATGTCGCTGCGAGATTTGCCATGCTCCGGATCGTATCGGGATGCTTGTCGCCAAGCACGTCCCGCCGTAGCGCCAGCACTTCGATATTTAGCTTTTCTGCCTCGTCGTGCCTCCCTTGACCGTGGTATGTCACTGCGAGGTTCGCCATGCTCCGGATCGTATCGGGATGCTTGTCGCCAAGCACGTCCCGCCGTAGCGCCAGCACTTCGATATTTAGCTTTTCTGCCTCGTCGTGCCTCCCTTGACCGTGGTATGTCACTGCGAGGTTCGCCATGCTCCGGATCGTATCGGGATGCTTGTTGCCAAGCACGTCCCGCCGTAGCGCCAGCACTTCGATATTTAGCTTTTCTGCCTCGTCGTGCCTCCCTTGATCGTGGTATATCGCTGCGAGATTCGCCATGCCGCAGATCGTATCGGGATGCTTGTCGCCGAGCACGTCCCGCCGTAGCGCCAGCACTTCGATATTTAGCTTTTCTGCCTCGTCGTGCCTCCCTTGATCGTGGTATATCGCTGCGAGATTCGCCATGCCGCAGATCGTATCGGGATGCTTGTCGCCGAGCACGTCCCGCCGTAGCGCCAGCACTTCGATATTTAGCTTTTCTGCCTCGTCGTGCCTCCCTTGATCGTGGTATATCGCTGCGAGATTCGCCATGCCGCAGATCGTATCGGGATGCTTGTCGCCGAGCACGTCCCGCCGTAGCGCCAGCACTTCGATATTTAGCTTTTCTGCCTCGTCGTGCCTCCCTTGACCTTGGTATGTCACTGCGAGGTTCGCCACGCTTAGGATCGTACCAGGATGTTTGTTGCCGAGCACTTCTTTCCGGAGTCCGTACGCTCTCTCGTCAACTGGCTCCTTCTCTCTCCACCTTCCGCGATCGTATAAATAGTCTGACACTCGAGTCAGCAACGCCGCCGCCTTTTCCTCTCCACACAGCTCCGCCCACTCGCCCACTCGCTGTGCGTGCACAAGGTATTTTTCTCCTTCCCCCCAAAGCTCCCGTCGTCCTTCCGGAAAGAGATCGTCGACAACACGGAGCGCTGCTTTCGCAAAGAACGCTTCGTCCTCCTTCGCTCGCAGGCGGTATCGAGCGGCCTCTTGCACCAACTTGTGCATCTCATACGCACGGTCCCCATCGGATGCGCGTAGGCTCAGAAAGGAAAACTCCCGAAGGCGCGTAATCGCGTCTATAGCGTCTTCGTCCTCGCTGTCGCTGTCGTCCTCGCTATCACTTGATTGTGCTTGCCGGCTCTCGAAATGTTTTGCCGCCTTTTTCATCATTTGCTCAGGAATATTCTGGTTGTCCAAAAACGCCAGAATATGCAAAATGTTGTATGCCATCTCGTTTTCCTGTCGGATGTGCTCGATGGAAATGCTCCACGTCTCCAAAATGCTGTTCGATACCTCGCATCTCCGATGAACGTCGGGTTCCGATGCTCGAAGGATCCTCCATCGTCTTTTCCCTCCTTTCAGCTTCGACAGATATTCCTTGATCGGCGTCTGCGTCCGCCGCATGTATGCCGCAGCCTGCGAAATCGCGAGCGGGAGCCAGTCGAGCTCGGTAAGCAACGCTAAGGCGTCGTCCCGCTCCGTGTCATCGATGGCTTGGTTTCTCATTGTTTCGAGCAGCTTCCCCGCTTCACCTGCCTCCATGCGCGCCACGTTAATTGTTTGCCGGGCAACAACGAGGCTGCCGGCGATCCTCTCGTCACGGCTCGTCCATAAAACCGTCCCGGTAGGGCCCCGGGGGACGAACTGGCGCAGATTTTTTGGTGCGTAATCTGTCGTCGTCCGATGCGGCTGCCTGCTCGCGCCCGGCGTTCTCCAACCCACGCCAAACAATCCGAGGTTGTCGGCGTTGTCGAGGACAAGCACCCAGGAAGGCTCAGCTTCGATACGGTCCCGCACCGCCGCTAGCAGCTCTTCGTCTTGCAGGTTCGCCGGCAAGCGCAATTTCTTCGCAATCGATTGGTAGTCCTGCGTGAACGTCGCCTCGTTGTCGGCATGCACCCAAAAGACCGAGCAGGGTGCGCTGTGCCACCGGCGGTACGCATATTCGAGCGCAATCTGCGTTTTACTGTTGTTCGTCAGTCGTTATTTTTATGTATACAATCGGATGGTAGCCTTACCCGGACCCGCCCAAACCCCATAGCGCCGCGGACTGCGACTCGGTCCACGACGGGAGCAGCTTTTCAAGCTCTGAGAAGATGTTGCCACGCTCTACAAGGGCTTCGTTGCGCGTAAACGGTATGTTGTGGTACCGCAGGCGCTCAGCCTCGCCAACGGCAATTTGGATTCGGCTTTTGAGGCGTTAGCAATAAGGGCGTATGCCCTAAACTGGATTGCAATATTACTTACTCGAAGAGTTGGCTCAGCTGCTCTGTAAGGCTTCCTTGGTCGCCGCTCCTAGCCGGCGCCTCGCCACCCTTCACACCCTTCATGATGTAGTTGAGGGTTGTGTCAGACTCATGTATAAAGCTGGATAGAAGGTTGCGGGCCATAGACACCCCGGTATCTCCATCGCCTTGCTGAACGCCTTGCATCTGAGAGGGCGGCTCCAGCCTGTGCTCCACAAGTTGCTGAATGGAGAGCGTGAAGCTCTTTGCGTGACCGTGCAGCTGGTCCAGCACCATCTCGTCGGCCTTGTTGAGGGACCTATCAGCACGCTTATACAAGAAGTGATGGTTGAATATGTTGAACAGGTGCTCTGCCAGGCCCGTAAGCTGCAGTTCAAAGGTCACATCGCGATATTGCCCGGTTCGGTAGCTGAGGCGATAATTGAGGGTCTCGTAGGCGCCAAACTCGAACTTCTTCCATTTCTGGCCGACTTCGCGGTCGGGCAAGAAGTGGGTGGGCTCGCCCTGTTGCGAGAAAGTCCGCTCGATGAACTCCTTGGCTTTGGTGAGCTGGTTTCGGAATGGCACGACGATCCTCAGCCCGGCTAGGTCGTGTATGTGGCGCAGCACCTCGTCCAGGCTTTCGAATCGCTTTCCCTTGTCCTTAGCCAGATGGTCGTCACGTCGCCGAAGGGACTTGTCGATAGACTCGACCTCTTTGACTCGCGCGGAGAGCCCAGCATGGATGCCTTCGTTCATGAGGCCTTTTTCCAACAGCTCTTTGAGCCCCTCCATCATCCTCTTGTAATCACCTTGCACGGTCGGCCAGACGTTGTTGATAAACGTTTCTCTCAGGAGCTTGCTCCGCTCCTCGGGGTCGCCCACATTTGGCACCTTCTGGCTTTCAATCAAGCTGTCGATTTTGGCCCGGAGTTGCCCTGTCGTTGCGGGGGGTTGAGACGATGGAGACGCGGTTTGGATGAGCGTCTGAGTTTCGGGGGGAAATCGTTCGTCCCCTTGGGCACCGGTCTGAGACGAGCTGTCCGCCATCAGTGGAGGGAATTCCGTTTGAGGTCGCTTCTTTGGGGGTCCTTCCTCGTCTGCCTGAGCTGTTTGACATTCTGTTTCCATTGTGACTTTGTTTTGCGTTTTGTGATCGAAGCGATGCCTGGAGGATCAAGTTCGGAATAGGATGAAGCCTAGGCTGTCTTGCGTGCGATGTAGTCCAACTGAAAGGTTACGGTGGTGGGAAGAGGAATTGTAGTAACAAAGGTCGAGGGCAGGCTGGGGAATGAGGGGTTATGCTCTCCGTAACTTTTCGGGCAAAGGAGGCCCTTCTGCCCAAGCTGAATCCGAACTTCCACGGTGGCTTAGCCATGCAGAATCTGACGTGGCGCTGCAGCCTTGATGGCGTGGCCATGCCCAGGTGGTATTTAATGCTCGTTCCAGCTGGGCTTTTACATATGGTTGCAACCGCAGCCGACTGAAAGAAAAACAATTAAGGCAAAGAAATAGAAAATGACCACCCCGCAACTGTCCTACGAGGATTTCATTGTGGCTCGAAGCC
The DNA here is from genome assembly GCA_003049425.1 of Magnaporthiopsis incrustans. Taxonomy (NCBI): domain Eukaryota; kingdom Fungi; phylum Ascomycota; class Sordariomycetes; order Magnaporthales; family Magnaporthaceae; genus Magnaporthiopsis; species Magnaporthiopsis incrustans. Next base: position 204,214 of record PYSR01000009.1, read on the forward strand.
GAACAAATCCCTGCGTCAATGGCCTGGCTCGGTACGTTAAGCAGCCGCCGTTCGCTAGTGCTAGCAGATTTGTCGTCGTCGATTACCCCGCAGACGAGAACAAACCTCCAACCCCTCGGGAAATCACAGCACCCGAGCTTTTTAAGCTACTGACCTGCCCAAACTTGTCTACAATCGGATCACGCCCTCGAGCGTGTGCCGTTCTCGTCGAAAATATCCAGCCTCAAACGCTGATCATCCTTGGTCAGATCCTCGAGGTGGACCCGGTGTTTTTCGCAGGCCACGTCAATACCGACTTTCAAGACATCGAAAAGGCGCCCCTTCCGCCCTCCCTTGCCTTTTTTCCATCGCAACTTGCCGAAAAGGGATTTTTGTATGTCCATTATCAGCAGGTGATCGACCTAGGCAATTCGTCGACGTTCGATGCCTTGCCGTACGCTCTCAAGACGGACTCGAGCCCCCCACGGAACGTCCGCCGACTGCCTCCCTTGTCGGGAAAACAACTTGCTCTTGCGCGGGGATGTTGCTCCATGTTATCGCGAAGGATGAGCGACGGCTCCTGGATCTGTGAGTTTCCCCAAAACTCAGCCCCTAATTCCCATAAGTCCTAACCAATCTGCTTTAGGCCTTGTTCTTGTTGACCCCCCAGTCAATTCGGTCGTCGCCACTGCAAATGCGGGGAATATATCAAAGCATCCGAGCAAACCTCTACATGGTGGCTTCGAAGACTTCGCACAGCCGGCACCCTTCTCATCCTTCGAAGCGGCCACCGGAAACATCGATCGTAATCTGCAGTATCCTCCCCACCAGAGGTCCATGCTCGGCAGCCTCGTCCACTACTTCGTCAACCACCGCCGGCTGCAGGGGCTTTCAGCCAATGCCATGCAGCCATGCAGCGTTCTTACAATGGGCTACTACCCGATCCGCATCGCGCTGGCCGAATGGGTTCTCTACATTCACCTGGCCAGCCGATATGTTAAGTTCTATGAGTATACCCTGCGAGACGCCCACAATCGCCTGCACGACAGTGACCTCGTGGATCTCCAGCGCTGGCGGCGCCGGTGCAAGCAAAGCCAACACAAGTTGGCCCTTCTCGCCGAGTTCGTCCACCACTGGCTTCCTCATAAGCAGCAAAAGCAGCGGCCAGGGGACGACAATGACATCGACAAGCAGCTGCAGCCTTGGGACCTGGTTCTCAAAGATATCGGCTTTTTGCAATCGCAGCTCAGGGACCACAGCCACTCGTTGGAACAAATGATCCCTGTGGCGACGGCCATGGTACAACTGCTCGACTCGCGGCAGTCGATCACCCAGTCGGCCAATATCATGCGACTAACCTACATCGCCCTCGTTTTCGTGCCGCTGTCCTGGGTCGCGGGCCTGTTCAGCATGTCTGAGAGGTACTCGCCAGGCGGGGACGGCGAATTCTGGGTGTACTGGGCCACGGCGCTGCCGCTGCTCCTGGTAGTACTCCTTCTGTCCGCTCTCTCGCGGATGCAAAAGCCGCTGGAGAGGCTTAATGACTTGTGGGAGAGCGCTTTGGTGGCGCGTTGGGGCGCGAGCTGGGGATGAGCTGGAGTTGGCACGCATCCAAGAAACTGTAAAAGGGCCAGTCTTGCGGCTACAGCCGTCCATCGGCCGCGCTCGATAAACTGTCAACCAGAACATCCAATGCGCCATAGCAGTCCGACTGTGGCCAGTGCGACACGGCGGCAAAGGTCAGCCGGCCGCCGCGCGAATCTGGGGTTGCGATGATTCACTACGGCTAATCGTGTAGGGTGATCGCGTAATGAGTGCTGCGCGCAAGAACGCCACAGGCTGCGAGATAGGCGACATACTTTGTTTCGAAATGGAAGCGGTGGGGATCATGACCGAGTTTCCGTGCCTTGTCATCCGCGGTGTGTTAGATTACGCAGACTCCCAAGAATGGCGGGGGCAGCAATACGCTGCAGCAACAGCTGCGGAGTGCGCCGAAGAACTTCTTTCGCACGTGAGTCCGGAAAAGCCCTGCAAAGCCGGCGTCCGTGTCCGTGGATGGCCGCAGCGAAATGAGCAGTTCTGGATTTTGCGGGGTTTACCACTCAGGCCCTCCCCTCTAGCAAGGCGGGCCTCGCGAGGGCCCCTGCGACGGCTCTCCATGGCGGGCGGGGGACCAGGGGCATCGAGGAACAGGTGCGGTTGGTTTGTGGTCATAAACTGGCGTATGGCGCAAAAATATCTAGAAACAGAAAACCGTTTTTGGAGAGAAAACGCTGAAGAATCGGAAGGCGGTGATAGACTCAGGGTTTAACTAAGAGAGAGAGCGGACGAGATCCCGTATATTGCAGTAGATGCGGCAGTATGTGCTGGAAATCTCTACTCGCATGTGTCACATGCCCAGGTGCAACCGCCTTGCATCAATAACATCCAAGTCCCCGTAGGTATAAGGGAAGAGGTAGTGGCGCTTCTGCTCTTTAAAAAGGAGTAAGTCACAGTGGTGGAAATCATGTGTCCTGAATAGCCTTGCATACATTGGGTGCGAGAAGCAAAGGGATCCCAAGCAGACCGCCAAGGTGAAGTGTTGTCCGACATGTGGACGTCGGTAGCTTACATGGATGCGGCGGATTTGACATGTGTTGGTCAAAGTCGGGGCCGCAGTTTACGGCAAAGGAAAAGCCAAGAAGCCGTGGATAAACGGTGATCACCGGATGCGCAAGGTGTATTAGATGCTACACCGAGGCACAAGGTCCTTGGGGCTTGGGTTTGGGGCTCCTGTGGCGTTGCGTAGGGCCAACGCACCAAAGCGGAGATGGGGGATGACTTGGCAGTGATGCGCCAGAAATCCGTTCCGGGAGTTCCCCGGTGGTTCTTCCGAAGAGAGGTTGAGGGTCCTGAGAGGCGGTGACAAACGAGTGTGGCAGGCTATGCAGCCTGCTCACTCCTCGGTGCAGAGAAACCCCGAAATTCGTAAAGTTGGTGCTCGAGCTAAAACGGTTGGCCAACGAGGAAGATTGGTGACGGGAGAAGATGGCGATGGCGGTAAGGAGTGTGGGTTGGGGTGAGGGTGGATGGCTGGAGTGGGTGTGTTGGTGTGGCGCCATTGACGGAATGCACATGGGGCCTAGGTGAAGTTTGTGGATAGGAGAGAGGAGGGCGTTGGGTCGGGCCGCTCGCTTAGCATCATTTCACAACGGAGGTCTTTGTCGTTCCTCGGTTCCTGCCGTCTTCATCTGCCAGTCTCTGCGTTGCGAGATGGCGCAGGCCAAGGGCGGTCTTGTTACTGCATGCGGGGTCGACCCGGTGACCCCTGAGAGAGGCGCACGAAAGTTGTTGATGCCCTGAGGTCACAGATCGGCCGTGGGAAGCTGGTCTTAGGCTTGGTGATGCAGTGGGGTTGTTTATACGGCAATCTCAATGGGCTAGCGCGCCATTTTGGTGGCAGGATCTGGTTGGAGTCTGAATAGCCTCCACCAGCCCATACCCAAACACATTGTATAGATTTCTTTGGCAAATTGACGGCCAAACACCGCTGCATGTCGGTCCCTTCCATGTGGTTTCTGGGCAGTCTATGTTTTGACTACCGTGTGGTAATTACAGAACTATGGCTGAAGCAACAGCCAAAGTGAATGCCCCAACCAGTGCGGGTTCTGCTCCGTGGCCGAAGCCATGGTGGCCTACGGACACCTGCCGCTACTTGTCGGCGACAATGTTGCGCACTTCATCTTATCCACGCTCTCGCTCGAGACGTTTATGGCGAGCTCCTTGGCGAGGGACTGGTAAATACACGGCAGGCGAGGGAAGCTCGTATCGACCAAGGATCATGGATTTCTCTAATGTGTGACTTTCTTGGCGCTTGTAGTGGAGAAAGAACTGTCATATTTCGACTTTCTTTCCTCGGTGAAAGGTGCCTTGTTGTCGAGATCCGTGCAAGATCCCACGGTGGCTTCGATGTCACGGGTTTGACCGCCAGGTGCTGAATAGAAGACCGTACGGGCTCGTGGTCCCAGCATTCAAGCCGTCTGTCCTCTTTCCCAGGGTCTGTGCCGTTCAAGAAGCACTTCTCGCGGAGGTATACGGCCCAGTTGATGGCGATAGTGTCCGTTGGGTTGTTGGCCAGGTTGATGTGAGGAATGTGAAACAAGGGCTTGCCGGGCGTCGGCATCCCGGCCTGTGCGAACTTTTCGGAGCAGATGCCGTGAATCTGGTTCCACCGTAGGCTGTTGGTATTGTCCGATCTACTTGCTCCACGAGTTCCAGGGCATCCAGTGGCCACACCTTGTCCAGGTTCTGGATGGCGAAGACGAGCGAGAACCATTGGGTAGGCGCATACGTCTGCTTTGACAGCGGGAACACAAGGTCGATCTGGATGTCGGCGGACAGCCGGCAATGCGCATCCGCAAAAGGGCCCAGTAAGAAGACAAAGAGCGCAGGGATGGATATCAGGCGCATGGTGATGGCGCTGCTGCTTGTTCGAATTAGGGGGCAGCAGCGCTGAGGAAATTTTAAAGCCCAAAGCGAAAGAATGGCTGAGGAGCGGAGATGCTGAGGTGTAAAGCGGCGAGGGCGCCGGGGAAATTTGCCCGTGCCCTCTGCGATGGAGTTAATAGTTCCTCGCGCCAAGCGGCCATGAGTGGTGGCAAAGACCCGTAATCCATCCCCCGCATCCTCCAGGGCGGGCTGCCGTCTTCCGAGCCGCAATGGCCTACTATTGCGGCATTACGGCACCGCTACTCCCTGCCCCTGGCTTCTTGACCAGCCACAACGCTTACACTTGTGGAATCAGGGGCGCCGATTCAGGCTCCTTGGCCATAGTGGGGCATCTTAGTATCTCGTACCGAACATTAACTTGAGAATCAATAGACATTGGACTGGAGTACATACCGGGCCATCTGAATCCGCGGATGTTTTGCGGTGGGGCATCGCGGCCATGGCTGTATCACGTCTTCGTGCCGACGCAGGTGACGGGTATGGATCCCTCATGAAGTGCTCGCGTAGGCCAAGAGAGCTGCTATCGGTTAACGTGTATAAATGATTGATCCGCCATCGAGGTATCTTCGACGGTTCCCTGGAACAGCTGCTTCAGGTCTTCACCTCCTCCTGGTCACTCCTCGGACCCCCAAGCCCTTCGGTCATTTGTTTGATCTAGAGACTCGGGCTCATTTGCGGCCTGCCTTGCCCGAGCTGACACTCGTTCCTCCCATTCTCGGGCCTCGTAGGGTCCCTCCTCCAGCCGCCTAACGTCGCAGCCTTCAACCCTCCTGCGCTTATCAAGGACCTCTGCCCGGAAGCATGTAGAGCTGCGGGTTACCAGCCGCCTAACTGAACGGTAATGGGTGAATTTGGTCAGCTTCAGACTTTCCACAAGGCTTTGATCGTCGACTTTTTGATCCATATGCCTGTCACCAGCAAGCAGCAGATCCGAGTCTGCAAGGTTGAGGGAGACGACTTATATGCTCCAGACAACTCTTCTCTCACCCTCATGTCCTCCCCCCACGGCAGCGAGGACCTTTTTCCACAGCTAACCTGAACCCCCTCTGTATCCAATGACGATATTGGCGGCAATGCCGCCTCCCAGAGCGTCGAGCATATGCAGCGCTACCTTCGCGGTGGCCCGGGGGCCGAGAACCGAACCATGGTTTTTGGCAACGTCTCCAACACAACTGTCGGCGTCCAATGGGCGCCGACGTTATCAATTCGAGTGTAACAGACGAGTTCGTCTCGGCTTCTCTCTACTACAGCCGCTGTGGACAAGCGGCATAGCCAACTCCAAGGCCACTGTCGTGCAGGTGTGTGACGGCCGTTCCATCAATCGCATCGCTGGTCTCATTGCCACAGAGACCAGGGACAGTAACGCCCAGCGGGTCGAGCTCACGGGACTGGGCAGAGCTCAGTCCGTGTCCCTTGAACTCGTGCTGCGACGTTGTAAGTGATCCCCCAGCAGGGCATACGTCTCTCCACCGCTTCCGGCTCTGCGTGCCGGCAGCGATGATTCACGAGCATCCCCGGATCTTGCTCTATGGCTAACCATCCTTAGTGGGGCCAATGCGGCATTGACACCATCATGAATACTGGTCCACCAAGTACAGTCCGAAATGACACCTACGGCTGCATCTCTAGCCGTTGAATGAGCTTCATCCGCAGCGAGCAACTCGCTCAGGTTATCAAACTGGGCTATTTTGAAGCCTGTAACCTAGGCTAGTCCTGTCTGAACATGGACGTCTTCCTAGATTGATCCGTCTTACACACACGTTCACTTCGCCTTCGGTGTTGATTGATGACAATTTCGAAGTCTACCACGAAAATCTACACGCAACCTATCCGCCCCGAGCCGGGCCTCCTGGCCTCCCTTTTGGCGGCCTTGATTGTAACACACTGAAAAGGCGGAGGATACCGACACGTTAGTTTAATTCCCAGCCCTTGGTTGTAAATGTGACAATTCTATCACGATGCCACTGCCCGCCCCAATAACGAAAGGCAACAAGTTCGTTTTCTCTCACCACTCGGGCCTTTTTCGGGAGCGCTGGCACTTGCGCAAAAGGGCCTAGGTTTTGATGCTCACCCAGGATTACCACCCCGCCTAGATTGTCAGTATACGAGTGTGTCATGAGGATGCGCCTCATATTCTCGTCGGGCGTGACTGGGAGAGCGGCAGGCTGCTCTTCCTCCAGATCCATAATTCTCCCCTCTAAGAAGTCCCTGTCGACATACTCAGCGCGGGAATAGCGCAAGTACGAGTCGGATGGTGCTCTCTTGCTCTCAACATGCCGGATCTGGTCTAAGATAGCTTGCAAGGCTTCCAACGCAAGAGCCCGATCAAGACAGGTGCAGGGAAGCCGCTCGTCGATCCTGATTAGACGCCGGAGAAGCAGAGGGTCTGGCATGTTGTTGCACATTTCGACGGCGGTATCGACGAGTCTTGCACAAGGAGGGCAGTAGATGAAGACGTCGGCTACATAATAGGGGGAGTCGTCTGTCGAATCCGTCTCGCTCTCCACGTCGGTCATTCCAAGGGAGCGTCGCTGCAGCCCGAGACGGAGCTTGGCCAGGGTCATGTGATCGAGGCCGCAGACATCCCCCAGGTCGATCCACGATCCGATGCGATAACCCGGGTGCCAGCTCTTAGCGTGCACTCCCAAGATGCTTTTCGACGAGAAGTAAGAAGGAAACGGTCGCTCGGTTCGGATGCAAGGCAGCGTATTAGTCCGCGCGCCTTCGCATTGTGGTGTGAACATCATGGAGCATGTTCTGTTGAAGCAGAACGCTAGGACAGTGTTAGCCCAAGGATGGACACGCGAGCTTAGCCGTCTCAAAGTGCAGACTGGAGACGGGCGGTAGCTTACGCATGGGTCGATCGTTTTGTGTCGTTTCCTGGGCGGTTGTAGGGCCGGCCGCGGGCTGTGCAGCCTCCGACTCGCTCTGGTCGTCCAACCACCGGTCGATCGTGCCGCATTCAGTCGCCTGGATGGCCTCGCTGACGACGTCTGACAGGGCCTGGTACCTGGAGTCATCGTCCAGTGCGTCTTCCACGAGCCTGAGGCTGGAAATCCGAAGGCTTCCGACGTCATCTTCCATTATCCTCTCGGCAGTGGCCCAGGCATCGGGCGCCACATCCTCCAAGCCATTGATAAGCTCGCGTAGGTCCGCCACGAATTCTCTGAACTTCTCGCGGTCGTGGACGGCCCAGGCGGCGCGCTTGGCGATGCCCACCCGGGCTTGACCCTGGGCCGTGCCGGCGCGGCTACGGAATCGATTGTAGGACCTCCGAAATGCGGACAGGCTGGTGCGACTGACAATGTCGAGGCGTTGGGTTGTACCGGTGGCGCCTGTCTGAAACGGCTCTGGCATCTCCTGTAGGGCGTACTTGCGCTGTAGCGTCTGTGAGTCTGTCAACAGGACGCTGGCGCTCTCCAGGATGGACCTAACCCTAGCCTCCGTGCTTTGGTCATTTAGGGCCAAGTGCCGCCCGTCATCGGTACCCCTGACTATGCCGACAGCGTTTCCCCAGGACAACAGCCGGGCCTTTTCAATGTCAAGCTTGACAAGGAGAATTTGCAGGTCGCGCTCGAGATTCTGACCGGTCTTGATGTAGGCGAACGCGTCGACGCAGGTGGTGAAAAGTCCCGCCAGGGAAATGGCCCCGATGGTAAGGCCTACGGGCTCGGCCATGATGGAGTTGGATGAGGAAGAGAACCAAGTATCCATGGAATGAAGGATGTTAGGATCAATCTTGACGGTTTGATATATATATTTTTTCCTTGGGAAAGAAGCCGCGAAAGCGCCTTGCGGAATGGCTTGTGAGCCGCCTAGTTCGGTCGTGGTATCGTTGGTGGCAGCAATGCCACCACCTCATTTAGTTTTATCGGGATGTGCCGCAGCCGAGCAATATAGACCTCCGTAGGCGGCTGCTCAGCCCCAGCCACCGAGTGCACACAGGCCAAACGGGAGTGCGGTGAATATAGACCCCCGCACGGGAGCACCAAAGCGGGGCCCAAGGTGTACAGCCACGCCATAGACAAGGCCTCAGTGCTCCGATCAGAGGCTGAGCCGTCAAACGGAAGATGTGCCATTAGCATACGGAATCGACTGTGGACGCAGAACGTTGGGAATTCAAAGAAAGCCTTTGAACTTTTTTTATGCCTGTCACGAGCGCCCATGTCAGCTAAGAGGCTATCACTAAGAATTCCAGGACCTTGCGCGGGGCACTTCGGTCGACGAGCCACTTCAAGCCGCCTAATTCATAAAACCTTTTTTTTTTGTGGTCCTCTTCCTGTTCGAACATGCTCTGGAAATTTGGGACGCGTCAATTCACGTCGAGCACATGGGCCACTGGAAATTTAGCAGCTATACGGACGCCTACAAGCTGGGCGATTTGGGCGGTCAGTGCTTCGGGTAGAGCAGGCTCCTCGAGGCGGTGGTGTCGACGGAGACCTCTGGGTCGCCTACATGGATGACGCCCTCAAAGAGTCTCGCACACAGATCGTTGATCACCAAAGGGTCCACGACCCGCCCGGCAGCCCTGGCACGACCTGGGGGATGTTCAAGGAGCCGGCCAAGTTTGCAGGGGACCAGGATGGGTGTGACAGGGAGAAGCGGACAGGCAGCTGGACCGCGAAGGAGTGCACTGAGACTGCTATCACCGTTCCAAGCAGCGTGTCTCCAATAACCAATTGGGAGAGTCTCGGGTGCGATGGTGGTGGCAAGACGCCAAGCGAACTTGGGAAACCTGCGGCGCTGTGCCAAAGAATATCCTATTTGCACGTCAGATTGCCGAGTTCCTGCACTTCAATGGCGGATCAGTTGGTAATACCCAGATCCTGACAGACTCTTTACACCAGTGGATTAACCGGAAGAATGCGTTCTGGATTGTCAAAACAGGTAGCGTTCAAGCGACTGCCAGACCAAGGTAAACCCTATACGGCACACCCAGTCCGGCTTTGAAACTGGAACATGCGCAGCTAATATCTGGAACTCCCCGGTGGAGTTGGCAAGGTAAATTACGTATATATCCTGCAGGCTTGGTGTTGGGCGTTGAGGCACTGACCGATAACCAAAAACTGGCGGTAGGGACTCGCAACTTTTGGGCCTCTCTGGACATCGCAGGAGGGCTCCTTCAGAAGGAAAAAAGACCTTTGTGGAAACATTCGCGCCCCAAAAGGAGGAAGGCGCCCAACTTTAGGATGTCTTCTTCAGCATGAGGTCGATCCATCTCGGCATAGCTCATTCGCGCTTCTTCGCAGGTTGTGAGAGCGCGTCGCCTGAGGCGGTTTGACGGCATCCTGCTGGCACAGCGACTCGACACAGCGCTCGCGCAACAAATATTTGCGGGTGCCGACGCTAAGGGGCCCCAGCAAAGAGGTGGTGCAACAGCCCATCAAGGAATTCATTGACATTGGTATGTGCATTGCGGGGGAAAAGGTCAAGTGAGTGATACCGAAAGAAAATGGCCGTCATATCGGTGATCAGCCTGGCAGCACCGACGTATTCAAGGGATGGGAGTCAACTAACATGCGATCCTTCGTCTCCAATAAGGAGAGGCGCAGAAAAAGGAACAAGAAGAGCTAAAGAAAACCAAAGATGAGGACAAGGACATCGAGGAGACTTTGAGCTTCTCGCAGCTCTACAACAACACCATCCAAACATGGAGGGACCAGACCAACTCGCTGATCAGGAAACTATTCGGCGGCACCCCCTGGGGGCGCTCGAAGCCATTGGGAATCTCATCAGCGGCGGGAGGATGCTTCAGGGGGGCGTCCTGCAAAACGTCTCCGTCCCGACCGGAAGAGACGGGTCCTATACCAGGGCTTGGAACCGGGAGCCCGATCGCATGAGGGCCTTCTACACGACGGCGATCCCGGCGGCCTGGAACATGAACGGCTTCAACCCCGTCGTTGTCCGCTTCGTGGGCGGCAGGGAGAGCGGGTGCGGCAATTGACGCGTCGCGCTACTTCTTCGCGGACTGGGACGACTACAACGCCGGCTGGCGGTGCTTTGACGGCGAGTCTTATATCCTCGCTGGGGTGCGGCATGAGGAGAACCCAGCCTTGCGGGCCGTCGACCTCGGCCGGGGGCTGCAATGTCCGGAAAGAGTGGACGCTCAACATCCTGGACGGCATCGGGAGCCTTGGCGACGGAAAATGGGCTGGCATTAGTGTGGACGATCTGATACAGGCGAGTCACGTTGCGTCTCCGCCTGACATAGGTACCTGGGTAGGTACCTTGCTTCGGCGGAGCTGCTGCGATCCAGCCAATCGCCGATGCGGGGCAACACCAATTGTTTGCCTGGGAGCCTTGCTGTTTCCCTCGGGATAAATGCGGGAAGACGGCAACCGGAGGGGGACGAGGAGGGTGCACTCCATTCGCCATCTGGAAGGAGCGGTTGTCGGCAAGAACACTGTCTACACTGACAGCTACATGTTTGAGAGGCGCTCGCGGAGCCCCCTCACCAACACAGCTGTGTATGAGCAACATGTCAAGGAGCTCTTCCGGGGACTCCGCTGGCTGAAGCTACGCCACGCCCACATCGATTTAGGCACTAACCCGATATACTTCCCCGACGATCACCTCTCCATTTCCTTTACGACCTTCCGCAAGCTCAAGCCCGTACTCCGCGAGATACGCAGCAAGCGAGAGTCCGAGCTCGTCGCCGGTCTCCTAAAGCGTCGGAGCCTCGTCACGGCATCAGTGCATCCAGCCACAGTTAACGCCATCGTACAACGTTACAAACTATAAGATCAGAGCTCTAAGACTCGGCTTGTGACCATCCAGGAACCAGTCGACCGATCAAGTCCACTCAATGATCGGCTGTTCCAAGGCTAAGAAGATCGTTGGCCTTGGTGCTCTCGCCATAGCAGCCGCCTCCAGCATTCTAGGCACCCTCTTGCCGCTGGCCAAATCCTGCACGCTGCCCGGCAGCAATGCAGCCGGTGAGCAAGGACCACCAATAGGACTGTGGCAGCTTGCTGCGGGTCGCGGTTGTTGGTCATTGTAGTTGTAGGTGGTGGAAAGGGCCTGGTTCGTCTGCCACTCACCTGTTACACAGTCATGGGCGCCCTCGGCTCCTCGTCCTGCGAATCGCCTCTCCTGCCTCCATCCTCCCCAGAAAAGTGCCCAAAACCAGTCACTTAGTATTGGGAACTTCACCCAAAACCCGTCCTCCACCCATCATATACGACCATGACGTCTTCGCCGTTCCAACCTCTTCTAATGGCAAAAACAGGGCTAATAGCGCTTGCGAGCTGGCCTACAATGCGAAATGGTTCCAGCCAGCTGTCGGGGAAGTGGCTGAAAAGCCCTTTATGACCAGCCGAGCCGAGATGGCCTCATAGAGGGGAGCAACTTAGGGAAGACAGTTCAAGCGTTTCCAAGTACTGCTGTGCGGGTTTTGATGCCATCCCGTCTTTCCATGCATGCCAAAGAAATATAGTCTCGATCTTACCAGCTTGCGGGATCTCGAGCAAGCGAGGAGTGGCTACCCGTATCAGCGACCGGCACATGGATTTGCCTTGGCTACTTCGCCTCCACCTGGCCGGGCTGAGAAAGGCAGATTTCTCGGCGGACAGCGCAATGGTAGAGGGGATGGGGCGTGGCTGAGTGATACATTTTCGCCCAGCATTGGTGGCAAGCTTGGAAGTATCAGCTGCAGCTGCCCCCGCCTGTGCCACGGAAAACGCCGGCGGTATCCAGTTGACGGGGGCGTATAGGCAGAATGCCACCCATCCCACTACAGTGCCTCGATCCTTCCCGCCTGTCTTTGCTGCAGCAACGAATTGATGCCTGGGGATGACTCCGCATTCCATCGCGCTCGAGTTGGCGGGATTTCTTATTTCTGCTCGTCTCCCGCCTTAACACTATCCCATCCACTCTGCATATAATCTACCTAGTGTCTCTAGATACTAGAGATGGCCGAGGTCTTTGGCATCGTGGCCGGCGCGGCGGGCATCGTCCCGCTGGTCACGCAGGTCGTCGCGGGGGCCAAAACGCTCCGCCGCATCCGCGATTCGGCCACGGGCGCGGCGGCCCAGTTCGACGAGCTGATCGGCGATTTAGAGTTCCTGCACCATGTTTTACAGATGGTCGAGCGCGCAGAGAGCTACGCCGACGGGGGTGTCAGACATCCGGTCGTCCTAAACCAGTGCCGCAGAGACTGCGCCGAAGTCCTCATCGGCCTCGAGGCTCTGCGGCGTCGATTCCCGGTCGACGAGGCGCGATCTGACGCGCCGACGTCCAAGTTATCGGTCTTAAAGGCCAAAGGCATCGTCCGATTTTGGGACTGGGAGGAAGAAGTGCAATCGCTCCGGCAGTCTGTGAAAAAAGCTAAGCAGGATCTGCAGCTGTAAGTGACGAACCTGTGCAAAAAGTTGGAAACAGCCACGTTCATAAAGCTAAAGGCACTAGAAACTTGTCCTTGCTATCGATTGTTCAAACTCAGTCGGTTTTCGACGGTATCAAGTCCATGGCTAGCAGCATACAAAGACTCGAGATCGCGGAACCTTCCACAGAGCCGGCCACCGGATCCTCTGGCGCCGCCATCGCTGCACACGGGGCAGCTATCTCTCCTACTGTGGCGGGAACGACGCAGAATCAGCTGCGGCTTGTACAGCCTAGCCCCAGACGACGACAGCACGACTGTGCCGTCCGCGCCTGCTCCTGCCGCTGTCATCTTGTTGGAAGGGTGCACCGGCAGTTCTGGTCGTTTAACTATACGCCGCTATCCATCATCCTCCAGGGATGTGACAAAGCCGATTGCAGCGCGCGGAGATATTCCATTTCCTTCACCCTCGGCCTCACCCAGCTCGTACTTCCGCTGGCCACCATTCTACAGCTACAATTTCTGGACAGTGGCGGGAAATTTTCTCTCCGTCCATCTCTCGAAGTTCAGCGTATCGTCCGGAACACATCCCGCGGCTTCGAGCTGCTTCACTTCATGATGTACGGCGGTATTAAGCTAGATGAGGTGGTGAAGGACTTTAGAGAACTGTATGGGTCAAACCCAGGAGATTTTCGCAGGCATGTCACTGCTACAGGCATGACATATGTGAAGGTGAGACCAGCAAGGGACCTCAAGGTATTATAGAAAGCTAATTTGACCACTCATGGAATCTACAGTGGGTTGCTCTAAATCCCCATTTGGCCCCAGACATGAGACAAACTCTGCTACGGCTCCTCATGTGTGAATTCGGGATGGAAGGTGGAACACAAGATATCAGGCAAGTTACCACCTATAAAATGTTCCATGGCATCCAACATATCGTATTTCTAACACTGCAATTTGTTGTTTCAACCGCGTTACAGCTTTCTGCAAGGCGCAATGGTAGAATGGCTCCCTATAAGCAGCCCCTGGATTCTGGTCAAGGCCCTCCTGGACAATGGGTTAGCCGTCGACGAGCTGGACCAGCCACAAGTAAGGGGCTGGCCGCCGCCTTTTGCGGGGCTGCACCGCCGTTATGGGCGGAAAGATCCCGACCCTGGATATGTCAAACTCCTAACAGCCCTCGCCAACAGGAATCCAGGTAAATCCGGAACAGGCACTTATTACTGGTCGGCACGCTGTAAGCAGCCCTGGTGTTACCGGAAAACACTAACAGAAGCTATTTAATATAGGGTATGGAGGAATGACGCAAGCACACAAGCTAGTTCAAAAGGAATCTACCAGCATCGATGAGCTGCTCGAAGCCGTCAACTCCTCCGCCGGTACTACCCTAGCGAATTTCTTGGGGCAGACCCCACTGCACTTTGCAGCATCGACAGAGCATAAAAGCACACGTGTGTATATCAAGGCTCTCGTGGCGGCCGGTCTCGACATCGACTCTGGAGACATCCGGGGGATAACTCCGTTGATGTATGCGGCAGGAACGAACAGCACGGACGCTTTCGTAGCGCTGCTCGAGGCCGGCGCTGATGTTACCCGCTGCGATCGCTCACACAACCAGACGTTCCTCGACTACGCCTTGCACGGGATGAGCTGGGACGTGGTCAAGGCTACGATCGATAATATTCGGCGCCTACATGGCCCGGAGAGCAGCCTGCGGTACGCTTCTATCGCGATCAGAAAGCTTCCTATGACGCCCAAACTCAAACCTCGAGACACCATCTTCCATTTCCTCATCTCGAACATGGGGAATGTCAACATCCTTATACCAGCAACAGAGAATGGCCCCCAAGACGCTACTCTCATGCACCACGCTCGATCCTTGGCTGAGGCCAAAATACTGGTTTCCCACGGCTTTGACCAGTTCAACCAAACGACCAGCAAGGGCTACACCCCACTGATGAGTGCAGTCAGCCGGCCCAAACCTAACCCAGAGCTGGTTGAGTTTCTCCTCGACTGTGTTGCAAACTCGGACGCAGTTGATACCCGGGCCGTACGGCGCTTTTCCATCTCATGAGAGGGGCTCGCGGACTTTTCAGTCTAGGCCTCATGAATGAATGGAGATGTGCCGAAATACTGCATTCTCGTGCGATCAACCCGGATGCGTCTAATGGCTGCTCCTGCCCCTGCTCTCCCAGAGGATGCACACCAGAATTAGCAATTGGTTACTCAAGTAACCGGTGTTCTATGAATGCTGTTATAGCTCTTGTTGAGTTGGTCGTTACGATTTTCGAAGCAAGAGGGGGTTCAGCTACGAGGCTTGTGCTACTATCCTTGATTCGCCGACAAAAATTCGTCGACTTGAATCTCCGGCATACATGCTGCAAGGGGCTGGATCGTCAAAGCAACGTGAAAGCCTCTTCAGGGTGCCACCCGAACACGGCAGCGGCTGTAGCTCGCCTAGACTCGGCAATGGAGTCGATGGTACCCTTGTCGCTGGACGAAATCCTTGACGAATGGCTCCGATCTCTAGCTCAAAATTTGGGGAAAAGAGAAGAGGAACAGGACCACGATGCACGGGCTCAATGGGAAGAGAGCATGGTACGACCGGCTTCCCCGTTGGTAAGTAATTGGGACAGCTATTCCCAGTACCCGACTCGCTATAACCGGTGGTTTGCATTTAATACTCGATGAGCAAAGAATGTCGTGCTGACAGAACGCAGGTTATCAACCACCAAATGGATAGATTTGACAGAAGAGAAGTTACATTCGAGCCACCGACTCACTGGAAACTAAGCCTTGAGCTGGTTTGCTACATGAGTGTTTTGTGCGGTCTCACTAGCTACGGGTTGGTCCGCTTCCGGAACCCCTCGTCGGCAGAGGTTTGTCGCAAGAGGCGGCTGAGCATGGTCTACCGCCTCGCTCGGCAAACGGTCGGGGTCGAATATGTGCTCCGCGACCGTCTCTTCAGAATTCTTGATCCCAGGTGGATTATCTGCAAGGAGCGTTTCTTAGAAGCCGGCCGAATCCACCCTTTCCACGTGCCAGAGAGCGACGATCCAAGCCTGGAGAGTGCAAGGGCGAGTGAGCTGGTTCGGGAGTCACCTGTGTTTGCTACCGAGCCGCAGACGGCTTGATCTTGGGGTTCAAAGGGCAGCGCGAGCCTAAGCTGGTGGGACAATTGACGAAAGGTTTTCGGGAGAGTGCCTAGGTACGCAGGTGCCAACCCGGCTCGGGACAGCCCGGAACCTGACCGCATCGCTCCGGAGCGGTAAACGCGCGGCGGGCCGACGGATAGGGGAATAGGATGGGCGATTGCGGAGGGGTGATAGACGCAAAGGATGCGAGCTACAATGATGGTAGCCTGGACATGAGAGTGCCCGGCTTCACGCGCATTCCCGTCTGCCACGCCGAGGACGCAAAGCGGAACCTTGCTACAGGCCGCGCGGGGGCAAAGAACGCAAACTACCCTTGCGACTAATGGACGGGCTTGGTAGCAAGATTCGCGAAAAGAATAGGATGTCATCATGGATAGCAAAGGTGGCTATCAGGCAGGTAACCAGCATTTCGTCTGCGCGCGTGGTACAACGAAGCACCTTGGCGCAAAGGAAACCAGCGAAAGTCATCAAGTCTTCGATAAATACGCGATAAATAGAAAGTCCCCAGCATGAATCTAGCCTCGTGATAACCACAAAGGGAGCCTGCCTCCTGACTGCCGATATCCCAATCACTCAGAGTCACTATCGTCCGAACCACCATTCATCATGTGCGCATATTCCTCCCTCTCATGCGTGTACTCTATCCCCGCCTCGAATGTCCTCTGTTCGCAAGCGAACATCATCATCTCCAACTCCCACATTTTATCCATGTGCCCGTCATATTCAGCCTTGTCGGTGAACTTCCCGCCGTCAGGACTGATCCAGACCCTGGGCACTATGGTGACGTCAACCGCCCATCCGTGGCTGCGCAGCTGTCGCACCAGCGAGTCTCTGTGCAGCTTCCACGGGGCGGTGCCGCTGCCGCTGCTGCTGCTGCTGTTGTCGCTATCAGCAGCAGCCTCATCCTCCTCCTGCTCCTCCTCTTGTTCTTCTTCCTCCTCCTCTTGCTCCTCCACTTCTCCTTCTTCCTCCCCCTCCTCCTCCTCCTCCTCTTCTTCTTCTTCCATCACCATCTCCTCCTCCTCCCAATCATCGCTGCGATTTGATTCCCATTTCAGCAGCTGCACCTCGATCCTGACCTGCTGCAGCGACTTGAAGTTTCCGAGTCGCTCTCCGATCGGATCGAGCGTTTCGCCGAAAAATGGCGTGTTGCGGATGGCAAGGTCTTTGATTCTGGAAGGCAGCGCCAGCTCGAGGGCTGTGATGCCCGGGCTGCGCTGGAGCAGAAGATCCAGACCGTCGAGGCGCAGCCTGCCCAGCGCGCTTTGCTCGCGCTGATAGTCTTGCGCTTCGGGAGGAGTTGGGAAGTGGGTGTAGACGCGCCGAAGGAGGCTTGCTGCTTGGGGTCCGATGTGCTTCAGAAAGACGACGAGGGGGTCTTTGATGGCCCTGGCTGGTGGTTTCAAGGTCGGATAGAGGTCGGTAAAGCGGAAGGAGTTGTGGGAGTAGAGCGCCGAGATGGCCTCGCTGTGCACCCGCTTGCTGGTGCGGAGAATAGTGGGATGGAGCCGGGGGCGGTTTAGAGTATACAGAGGGGGCGCAAAGTAATATTGGTTTCCTGCCTCGAGCATGATGCATTCATCATGGACGAGCAGCTCGGAATAGATCTTGAGCCTGATCTCGGGCGGGAAAGAGAACAAATCCATGGCGGCGGTGGGATCAAACGGCAGGTTGACGGCAAGCTGCGAATCCGTGGGGAGTGCGCCTGAGAACGGGCTGAGGGATGGTTGATGTGAAGAAGAGCAGAGGAATCAAGGGAAAGCCTGCCGCGGGGGGGAGGTAGATTCCCCTTGGATGCCGGGCAATGCCCCGCCCACCACATCGACCTCACCAACCACGAGGCTTGGTTTTTGCACAGCTGGAAATGCTGTGTAACCGTGATTGCCCAATACGGTGTAGTTATGCGCTGGCGTGTGGTGGTAGGTGCGTATCAATGCCAAGGAAGCACTGAAGGGAGCAAGCAGTATCGGCGCGCAGAGGGCGCGACGCTGGCGCATTCTCAACGGAAAATTAAAACTTTGGTAGACAAAAGAAAACCTTTTGGCCTTTTGGGTTCATATGATAGCGATTGCTGCATATTAAAACGTCACGTCATTCACCGTCCGTCAGCCAACCAACACCATACCCAGAAAACAAACCGCATTCATGTACCAGTTACGCACCCGCCAACCCGCATCATACTATACCTGCCTACTTAGCTCGTGTACCTCCCGACGGTGCTGACAAAGCCGTTCCTCTGGTTCTCAAAGGACACGACGTCGACGCCGTCGAGCGTGACCATGTTGGTGACGCCGACCGTGTTGAGGTTGTACATGTGCAGCTTGCTCCGCTCGACAGACACCAGGCGCGACTGGCACTTGGACTGGCTGGCCTCGGCGGCGCACGAGTTGTTGTTGTTGATGAAGAAGGAGTAGAGCCCGGCGCCGTAGACGAGTACGTCGGTGCTGTTGACCACGCGCAGGCCCCAGCCACTCTCGCCGGCCGCGAAGACCGGGTCCCGGTAGCGGGCGTCGGCGTGGAAGGGGATCACGGCCGCCGGGTTGGGCTGGTAGTAGGCCGTCTCGGTCTGGAGCTGGCCTCCAAAGATTTTCCGCGTGCGCGCGAGCTGGTACTGGTACAGCTGGTGGTGCTCCGACCCGGACCCCCAGAGCCAGACGTTGCCCGACGCGCTCTCGACCAGCAGGCCGCGGCCGGCGTAGATGGTGACCTGGACGTTGTGTGCGCCGTCCTCGACGTCGTGGTCCGCCACCCAGAGCCAGCAGTTCTCGCTGTACAGGTTGCCGGCCGACCTGGTGACGTGCATGCTCATGAAGGCGGCGATGCACTTTTGGTTCAGGTTGCCCGGGTTGATGGCCGTCTCGGGCGTCTTGGGGCACTCGGCCGACTGCAGGTTGGAGCCCTTGAAGCCGCCGATGCGCGTGTGCACATCCCACATGCCCGAGGGCGTCTTCGAGTTCAGGTTCCACTCGATCAAGATCGCGCCCTTCTGCTGGCCGCGCGTGCTGACCACCATGTCGCTCCACTCGACGGCGGCGCCTTCGTCTCCGGGCCTGCCCACCCGCACGACCGGCTTGGGGTGTTCCATGCTGTTGAAGAACTCGCCCTCCGAGAGGATGACGGGCAGGCCCTCGCCGGTGATGCGGGAGCCGGCAGGGATTTTGATGGTGGAGGTGACGACATATATTCCGTAGTCGAAGTAGACGACCTTTCCAGAGCTGGCAGCGTGGGCGATGACCTTGTTGATGGCGGCAGTGTCGTCCGTCACGCCGTCTCCCTTGGCGCCCGCGGACCTGACCGAGAGGAACCGTGAGGCGGGCAAGTTGGAGTACTGGGGGCGCGAGCGATGATAGAAGTCGGTGCCGGCGGTGAGACCACCAGGGCGCGGGAACGGGGCTACGCTGCCCTGGAAGGTCGTGGGGCCGCTCCTCTCGACGTAGCCGGTGCCCTGGCCCCAGCCGGCGATGGTGGTCGAGCTGGAGGTGCCGGCCAGCAGGGTGGAGTTGCTGGGCCCCTGGATCGCGGTATGGACGTTGCTCAGGCGAACGTTCTCGAGGATGAGCGTGTTCCCTTGGGGAGGGTTGTTGCCCGAGGCCTGGCGGGCCGTGATGATGCCGACGCGCGTGTTGGTGATCTCAGAGTCGATGAGGACGATGGAGGCGGTGGAGATCCTGGGTCCGTCCATGTTGCTGATATCGAGCCCGACGTCGCAGTCGCGAATGGTGAGACCGGAGTAGGTCCAGCCCCAGTCCCAGAGCTGGCTGATGGCGGTCTTGGCGCCGACGAACGTCAGGTTGCGCATGGTGAATTGCTGGTTACCGACACGCATGCCATAGAGGCCACCTGGTTCAGACGGTTAGCCAACTGTCTTTTTTCACATACACAAGACGAGTAACGACAGGACAGCCTCTTACCTTGGAACACCATGTCGCCAATGTACCCGCCACTGCCCTCCTCGATAAGCATTCCATACTGCTGAGTGCCGTTGGCAGAAGACATCTTGATCAAGATGTTCTGGAGGCTGGTGGCCTGCGAAGTGGGCCAGTGGATCCCCACCAGGGCGGTCGAGGACGACACGCCAGTGAGGTCGATGACCAGGTTGCGGACTTGCCGCCAGAAGACGTTGGTCGAGCCCCAGCCCAAGCCATTAGACTGGTACTGGTTGCCGTCCAGAACCCATGCGCCAGTGAAGTTTGCTGCAGCCTTGATGATGGGCATGCAGTCCGGGTTGCCGTATATCTGTGTGAAGTAGTAGTCGATAATGGGGCTTGTCACTAGGTAGGTGCCTGGAGGAAAGTAGACGACAGCAGGCGATATGGTGGTGCCATCGCACTTTCCGGGACCGCAACGGCCTCCCTCGCTGATGGCCCGGTTGATGGCCTCGGTGTCATCCGACTCACCGTCACCTTTGGCACCAAAGTCCTTCACATTGCGGAAGACCTTGTAGGTGGACGGGCTGGGGACGTAAGGGGCAAAGCCTTGATGGTCAATCTTGGCAAGCCAATGATCCGTGCAGGCAGGAGGGCTGCGGACGGTGCTTGAAGAGGAGGTCGACGCGGTCGACGAGGCGCGCGTCGGCTTAGTCCCGGTGCCGGTGGCCCACGAGGAGAGAGCGCCGTAGCTCCTTATAGTCGGGTCCGAAACCGGCTTTGAAGTGGAGGAGCGTCGCTGCAGAGGCGTGGTAGGGATCGGGCCAGCGGTGACGGGGGTCGTGACAATCTTGAGCACGATTTCGTTGGCGACGGCATTGTCCTCGAACGCACGGGCCAGGCCGAGCAGTGAGGTGAGGGCAAGGAGAGCGTCGAACAAGCGACTGCGCATATTGAACAGGCGTGCACTCAATGATGAATGCGCGGGTGGAAAGACGGCTGTCTGGCTCAACGGCACGCCCTTGAACTATCCTAGGAGGAGAGGCCTGCGAACGAGCGCGGGCAGACGACGATGATCATCAGCGTGTCTGGCAGGCTGGCAGGCAGGCAGGCTGGGGAGGCAGCAGCACCTTGTCATTTTAAAGCGAAGCGTGCATCTGCACGACAAACACGCTATACTTACGGCCCTGCCACGGGGGCGGCCGGAGGTCGGCCAGGGCGCCGCAGATGAGAGATCGGCGGAGCTAGGCTGGCTTGGCCCACCCACGCCCTGAACCCACCAGAGTCGAAGGGCGGCGGGTTTGGCGGCGAACATGAAGTCACTCCAGCTGTTCTCGCGCGCAGCGTCGCATGCATGGCTGAACCCACGGCGGCAGGCTCGGCAGCTTGTCGGTGTCGGCATTTCGCTACGTGTTTTGGCTGCCAGAGTTGCAGTGATGATCGCGTTTTCAGCTTGTCATCAACGACGCCCCGATTCTTGGCCCAGCCCGTGCTGACCTATGATAGGAATGGTTGGATCCCCCATGGCCGGCAGAAAGCTTCCGCCAAGGGCATTGGACACGAGCCCGAGGACAACACACCCCTCGGCGGCATGGGCCTAGGTCGAAAGTAGCTGAAGGGCGGACGGCTTGCGTTGCCGGCAGCCAATCAGAGGCGCACGATGCCTGGGGTGGTTTAATCTTACTGGCCAGCCAGGGGCAATGCAAGCCCCGGGGGAGACCAGCTCGACGTTAGCGTGTGCCTCCTCGGTCGGGCAGATTCAATATCCGGCAAAATAACGTGTCGTGCGCCATGACGCCCGAATGACGGCTCGGACAACTTCTCGAAAGTGCTGGCGTCGAGGTGGCACTTGCCCGGCGCCTGCACGGTCCTCTCATTTTGCATCTTCCCGAAGTCCTAAGACCTTTTTCCCGCCACCGCCTCTCGGCAGGCCCCGCACTCATCCGACCCTCCTGCGTGTGTTCCCCTCGCCCGTGGAGTTGTTTTCAGCTGCCCCTCCCGGCGGGATGCGGTCGGCTGCAACCCTTTCGCGATGGGTGGGTGGTGGTTAATGGAGGGGTACTAGGCGACACTTCTGCCTGGCGGTCTTCCCCGCACGCCAACCTTTTTCTTGCCCTATCGTCTGTTGTTGTATGGAGTGTGGTCGCTCATCTTCCCTCCCAGTGTCATACGCCTTCCGGGCGGACTTGCCCGCTTGCCGGCTGACCTCGACAGTTTTGGTGTGGTGTATGGGCCGTTGTTTAGACTGGGCGTACCCAACTCTTCAATATTTATGGATATAAAGACATTCGGCCGAGTATCCGGTCTGCGGACAGACACGGCGCAGGAAGGTCGCAGGTCGGGTACGTACATATGCCCGTTCTCTGCGTTTGCGTGCGTGATGATGCTCGCGAGGCACAACTGCCGCCATCGGCGACGATCACTTCTTTTTCCGGCAAATACTGGCGACGATCAGTCCTTTCGCCGGCCCTCCACATGTGTGGCTTCCTCCAGGTGATAAGCCTTCTTCTCGTCCATGACGACACCACCTTTCGAGTTCTCCATCGCAGTGAGCTGCGCCATTTTGCTCGTCGACACCCACGACTTGGACCGCCAGGCGGGGACGCCGGCTTCGAACATCTCGTCCACTTCCTCCAAAGACCTGCCAGTCAAATCGTGATAGCACAGGAACGCCCACACAAGGAACCCGATGGACGTGGCGGCGTAGATGAAGCCGACTTTCGCGCCCAAGTTCGCGTAGGGGTCCTGCAGCAGGTACGGAAGCGTGAATGTGGCGACAAAGTTGCACACGTCCGAGACAATCCAGTACACCATGGACGTCTTGTCGCGGAGACTGATGTGCGAGATCTCCGAAGGCACGATTTGCATGCTGTGTTGTATCTGTATGTTAGAATCTTGACGTCCAGGGAGATTTCGGCGGGGCACAAAGACGTACATGGAACCAAAGGATCCGATGTAGCAGAAGGGAAAGATAATAGACATGGCTACGATGGCCTTCTTGAGGTCTGTTGCCTGCGATTGGATGCTGCCCATCGAGCCCATGACGAGCAGTGACAGAGCCGAGCCGGTGCCGAAGAAAAGGAACGTCGACCGTCGGCCCAGCCTATCAATGCAGATCATGACCGTAATAGGGCCTAGGAGGAGGACGGCACGCTTAACCATGGTAATCATAAACGGATCTAAAACGGTTAGCACTTGGATGGAAGCCGGGAGAGGGGCAGCCTTTCCATGCATTCCAACTTACCCAGAACGTTCACCTGGGCAAGGAAAATCGCGCCGTAGTTTGCGGCAAAGCTCATTCCCGTAAGCATAGAGGAGGCAGCAGCGATGCAAGCGGTGATGGTGCGGCTCTGTCAGTAGTCAGAGGAGAGATAAAGTCAGCAACCGGTGAACCTCTTCAGCCGCGATCCTCAGGCGAGGAGAATGAATTCCTACCTTGTTGGTGCCCTTCAGCATGTCACTCCACCTGCCCTTCTCAACGGAGTCATCCAGCGCCTCGCGGAGGAGCCTGATCTGGTCCTCAACAACAAAGCCTTCCTTCGCTCCGCTGATGTACGACAACATCTCCGCCGCCTTCTCAGCCCGGCCTTTCCGCAGCAGCCAGCGAGGCGACTCTGGAAGAAAGACCGACATCAACAAGGCCAGGGAGGGGAAGGCGAAGATGCAGGCAAGCGGGATCTTCCAGGAGCTGTGGTCTGTGTACTTGCTAGTGAAGTTGGTAACGATGGAGGATATGAAGTTGGCAAAAATGTGGGAAAAGGTGAAGCTTCCGACGAAGGCGCCGCGAACCGCTGCCGGAACCAGCTCCCCCATGAAGATGGGAACAAGAGCCGCTTCCATTCCGATGTGGACCTGCAGGATCATGCGGCCAGCCAGGATCTGGCCGTAGGTCGTTGACGTGTACGAAACAGCCGCGCCAGAAGCGCAGATGGAATTCATGAGGATGAAAACCACCCGTCGGCCGAACCGCTCGCTAAGCTGGGTCGACAGCACAACGCCAAAGGCATAGGTGATGAGGGGAAGCGAGTTGAGGTAGGCCAGGCGATCGGGCGAGAGGACGTATTTTCCGGTAGTCGGGTTCAGCTCACCGAACTGCTCGACGAACTCTGTGCCAGGCGGCCAGTGACTGTCAACGTGTTGCTCTCACGGATCATCTGTCGACGGCCGTCTCTTTAACGTCCAACCCCGGGTTCCTGGGGCACTCTGCCCTTCCGCCAATGTCCAGCATGACACACATAGGTACACGTACTCGGCATGGCTTGAATTGTGTTCACAACGCCACCTTCAAAACCATAAGCAAAAACACTGATGCCGAGGGCGAAGGTGGCAAGCAGCATGTTGAGGCTCACGTGGGTCGTGAGCATCACGTTGCGGTCGCGCATGAACCCCGACATGACGGGCAACCGATGGGCCAGCGGCACCTGGGTCTTCCTTTCCTCGAAAATGCGATGCGCTGCCTGCGGGAATCGACGCAGTTTGTGCCGGCGGGACGGTTTGAGGGCGAGCTGCCTTGTCGTCGAGACGGGCTGGCGAAGGGCATCAAGGACGGACAGCTCTACCTCTACCTGGCGGAGGACGACGACGCTCCTTAAATATACCCACCCGGGTACCTGCCGGCCCTGCACTCCCGTAGCCTCGCCTCGCCTGCAAGCCAAGGCGACCAAGAGGCTCGGCCAGGGAACGAAAGCACGACTCCATCCAGCAAAGAGTCCACAGGCGCCCCGGTTCCCCATGGCTACCCCGTCTCCGTGGGAGATCCAGCTCCGCAAAATTGAGCGGACATGACTCGGAGAACCCACTTGTTTCCCCTCTCGACCGGGAGGGACACCTTTTTAAAATCGGTTAAGCACCGATCCGCTTGCAACCCCCAGCCCTCCACCTCCACATGGCCCCTGCCCCCGACATTTTCGGACGAATGTTTCGTCTCCCCGTGTTTTCATCTTGGAAAGACCCAGCATGTCTCGATACTCCCCGAGCACATCCGGGGCCAGCAGTCAGTCTCCATCGGCACCGACATACTAGCTGACCATAAATGGAGACTGGCGGCGAGGGTATCGCAGACGTCGCCCCAGCGGCCACGGACGCCCCAGCTGACGGCGACACGGCCGGCGACGGACCGCCTCCGGCAAAGCGCCGCAAGACTCGGCTTGCCTGTCAGGAGTGTCGAGACCGCAAGGTGCGCTGCGATGGAGCACGTCCTATGTGCGGCGCCTGCGCCAGGAAGCGGGTGAGCCCGGAGCAGTGCATATTCGTCGACGTCGCCGACCCACAGCAGACGTCCGACATCAGCCCGCTCTACGTCCGGTCGCTGGAGGAGCGCATCCACGAGCTGGAGCGGGCGGCTCGAGGACTAGATGGGCCGACGCAGCAGCTTCCACACCACATCGTCGGGCCAAACAAGCAGTGGCCGCATCAGACATCGCCGAGACAGGCGCCCACGGGTCAGCCCTACGACGAGATTCGACTGACTCAAGATGCCTCCACGGCTGTTCCCAGCGGAGCCGGTGCTA
Source organism: Magnaporthiopsis incrustans (assembly GCA_003049425.1). Classification (NCBI taxonomy): domain Eukaryota; kingdom Fungi; phylum Ascomycota; class Sordariomycetes; order Magnaporthales; family Magnaporthaceae; genus Magnaporthiopsis; species Magnaporthiopsis incrustans. Next base: position 229,535 of record PYSR01000009.1, read on the forward strand.
CCCACGCGGCCGTCGCGTCGCCTATCGACCGACACATGGCGGCTTCCCAGCTGATCCACATGCAGCGTCTGGGCCGGGAAGAGTTGGCGGAGACAGGTCACAAAGGCTTGGAGTCGCCAGAGCCCGGAAGCGCCATGGGAGCAACGGAGAGTGCGCCGGCAGACTCGGGCCGGGCGGTTTTCCTGGGCCGGTCCAGCGCAGCGGCGTTCGTGCGCGAGGTGCGCGAGTCTTCCAGGAGACATCGGGGAATGTCCAGCATTGGGTCGGAAGACGCCGCTGGACTGAGTCCCTCAGAGGGTGGAACGCCTGTGTCGCGCGGAGCGGCCTCCGCTCCGCGAGATCGCCGCAGGTTGAAAAGGGACCGAGAGGCGCTGGAGTCTCTAATGGACGAGCTCATATTGCCTCCACGGAGGGTGGCGGATACGCATCTAAGCAAGTACTGGGAGTCGTTCCACCCACTGTTCCCCGTCGTACACAAAGGGTCGTTCATGGGATGGTACGAGACGATCTGGGGTGACGAAGAGCCGTCGGGAGCCGATACAGTTCATACAATACGCACCGCGCACGCCCGTCTCAACATCATGCTCGCGTTAGGCTGCTCGGCCACCTCGACGCTGGAGCCGGGGCCTATGCACAAAAGAAGCGCTCAAGCATTTTACGAACGCTCCCGGGCCCTCCTCTCACAGTCCAACGTGGACCACGGCTGCTCGATCCAGCTTGTCCAGGCCCACATCCTCACCGCTCAGTACCTGCAGGCGACAGACCTCGTCAACGGATGCTGGGTCGCCATCGGCACGGCGATCCGTACCGCCCAGGGAATAGGGGTCAGCGAAGACCATCCCAGGGAGAGCCAAGCAACCCGGGAGGAGCGGCGACGGACATGGTGGGGGTGCATCATGCTGGATAGGGCTGTCAGTATGATCCTCGGCAGGCCGCCCATGGTCGCATGGAAGACGGGCGTTCCCCCGCCCCTGCCCGTGGACGACGAGCTTCTTTCGGCGGAGCCAGGCAGCGGCTCAAGTCTGCCCAGCATGCCGCCTGGCCGGAAGTCGCCAGTCGAGTTTTACGTTTACACGCTGCAACTGGCCGAGATACTTATGAGCGTCCTTGAGTATGGAATATCTTTTTCCTTTACCTGCTCACGAGTTTCGAGATGGGCAAGATCGCTGACCTAGATATCATCACGTCTACTTACCTTCCCCTCTAGGCACTTTTATGCCCCACACCCTGATCTTCGGCGGGCCGGCCCCGAGGGAGTGAATGTCCCAGATCTTCAGCGCCTGCACGAAATCGACTTCAGCCTGTCTCGTTGGCAAGCCAGCCTGCCTAACCACCTTCGAGTCCATCCTCGCGACGCTGATCCCGGTGACGCCTCGGCGGGGTCAGCCTCTCCATTTCCCAAACAGGCCGCAACGCTGCAGGGGAGATACCTGCACCTGCGGATCCTTCTGTTCCGCCCGACGACGGTTGAGCTTTCATCAGGGGCCTTCCTCCAGGCCGACGCCGCCGGAATGACGACGGACTTCCAGCGCGGCGTCGTCAAGACCTGCGTCCGCTCTTGCGTCTCGGCCGCCCACGAGCTGATCGCCCTGGTGTGGGACGGGGTCGGGGAGGGGAGGGAGGCCAGGGCGACAGTGCCTTGGTGGTACGCGATTTTCTATCTGTACACGGCCGGGACGGTGATTCTTGCCGTCCTTCTGACGCCGAACCTCAGGCTGGTCTTTTGCCACCTCGAGGCCGCCCCCGGTGTTCACGGAGACGGTGTTTCTCGCTTGCAGTCGTCCTGGTCTCTCTGCGTCAAGGCGCTCTCGGTGTACCAGCAGTCGGGCAGCATGTTTGCGCGGCGATGCCTCTGGGTCCTGCGCGCCATCCACGACCAGCGCTCGGCCCAGGGCGACGCCGCCGCCGAGCGAGGTGCCGAACCGTCGGCCGCCGCCCCAGAAACGGATGCAGTCGTGGCTGAAGGCCCACAGCATCCGCATCCCCAGCCCTCAGCCACGGCCACACGCCCAAGCACCCTCGCGAACGGGAGCGGCACCATCACACCGACCACGTGGCAGGCCCTAGCCAACGCCGCGTTCGAGGGTGCTGGTGCAATGGGACCGGCGATGGACCATCATCATGCAGGATCGGCGGCAGACGACTTTCTGCTTGATCTCTACTGGCCTGCTGTTGGAATGGACTGGCTGCAGAGCCAGCCGGACGGCAAGGAGATCGGTGGTGTTGATGTCGACTCGAGCATGTTGTAATTAACTAATCCGAGACCTCACAGCATGTAAATAATCTCTTTTTGTTGGTTTTTTGTTTTGCCAGCATCATACACCTGTACCATAGGCCGGCTCTACCCCAATGATCTACTCCTTTCTGTACATACCCAGCGCCTTGAGCGTAGGCATGTCATTCACAGCAAACAGGTAGCACCGCGCGCCCTCGTCAGCCCGGTGCACCCTCTCGGTCCACGCGGGCACGGCAAACGTGTCGCCGGCGGCCCACTTCACCACCTCCTCTTTCCCGTCCGGCAGGCGCAGCGTGCTGCTCCCCGTGCCCTCGTAGACGTGGTACACGAACGAACACGTCTCCCTGACGGGGTCGCTCGCGCAGCCCGCGTCGACCCGCTCGGCCTGCGCGCCCAGCGTCCTGGAGATCTCGACGGGCTCGGCGCTCGCGCCTCCCGCCCTGCGCGTGTAATGGAACGTGGCCCAGGCGCCCTGCTGGCTGTCGAGCGCGGCCTGTGCCGTCGACCAGGGGATGCGGATGTCGACCGTGTCGTGGCAGGGCTCGCTCGGGTAGCGCGGCTCGGCGTACATTTCTGCAAAGTTGGTCGGGAATGCCTGGAATAGGGGCAGGTCGAGGCCGTCGAGCCAGATCATGGGGCCGGAGCCGTCGTGGCCGTGGTCGTGCCTTTTTTTTTTTTTTTTTTTTTTTTGGGGGTTTTTTTTTTTTTTNTTAGCGAGAGGGATTCATAACGCATGACTCGCTTCGTTGCCAAACTCACCACTCCCAGCTCGGCGTCAGGATGACGTCCCCCTTCTGCATCGTGATCTTCTTGCCCTCGACGGCCGTGAAGCCGCGCTCGCCCTGGACGATGAAGCGCAGGGCCGAGGCCGTGTGGCGGTGGGCGGGCGCCGTCTCGCCTGGCAGGATCAGCTGCAGCCCCGCGTAGATGGTGTCGGTGGTGTGCGGCGCGCGCATCGCCGGGTTGACGAGCATGAGCACGCGGCGCTCGGCCTCGTGCGTGTCGACCAGCTCGCCGCTCCGCAGCAGCAGCGGCAGCAGCTCCCGGTACGACCACTTGACCACGACGGCTTTTGGGTTCGGCCGCGGCGGCACCATGGCCGACATGACGGTCCACAGCGGCGCGACGTTCTGGGCCGGCAGCGAGGCCAGGTACTCGGCCTTGGCCTCTGCCGGTGCGGGTGGTTTGTCTTGGTGTGATGTCATCTGGGATGTGTGATGGAAGGGAAGCAGTGGACGCTTGAATCGGGCTCCAAGAGGCTCACAGGATATCTAATAGGTAGATTGCACTCCAAAGATATAGGCTACATCCGACCAATCCACCCACTCGTGTTTATTATCATGAGATGAATCCCAAGTCTCGTCTCCCCGCGCCGAGTCCATGGAACTGAGCCGATTTTTGGAGCCCGTGTCAGTTCCATAGCAGCTCCCCGCCCAGTGTGCCCACTAACAACGCTCCCAAATTGCCGCGCTTTCGGGGAGCGTGTGAAACGTTGAATCCACCCCACAGGATACCTCCCCGAGAGGAGGCCGCTCATGTGGTTTTGTAAATCACCTCTTTCGGCTGAAGTTTTTCGTGCGTAAGCCTGCGAGGAGCCGTGCGAATGAGAATGAGCTCATGGCACGCTGTTTCATCCATCTTCGGAAATGTCAATTCCAGCGCGGTAGCAACTCACCCGCCAACGATCAGGCTCGTCCGCACGTATCGAGCTCTGCCCTCCAGCCTTGCCGGGGTCGTCCACAGCGTGCACCCGCAGTTGCCGCAAAACACCTTTCCTTTCGGCAACCCGCTCGAACACATCTCAGCGGGCACATTGAATGTCTTGACCGAGTTGTTGGGGTCCGATACCGTCATGTTTGCTATGGGGAAGGCGGCCGCCTGCACGGCCTGTCAGCTCCGTGTAAATGCGCGCCTTGGTGAGGGGTAACTGGAGGTGGTGCTTGCAATTTGGTGGGTCGACCCTGAATTCTTTTGACATTGCGTGCAGTAGCAGGCGACAACGTTGCCTTCCGGCGCTCCGCGAGCCTCGAAAGAAACCTGGCCGCACAAGCACGAGCCCTTGTAGACCTCCTCCTCGGCCATTGTTGCGTTCCTGGCCTTTGTTTACGAATTTTGGCGTTCGTTGAAGGGTGCAGGCTTTCCCAGGGAGGCAGGCAACTTGCATTGGAGGGGACTTACATTGGAGGGGCGAAGATTCTCTGGCGTCTTTATAGCGCCAGCACGTCTTCCCGTCTCCACGTTTGGCCGACACGCTTTCCCAGGTAGGCAAGATACGACGAGACGGCAGCTTCCAACCTGGGAAGGATAAGTCGAGATGGCAAGGCCACCATTACACATGCTGCAGAAGTCCCATGGCGTCCGTCCACCGACAATCAGGCAATGACTTGAGGGTGGAGATTGGAAAAGACCCCTCCTGGAGGTCATCGGCGCTCGAACTACTTCTCAAACACCATCTTATTCCGCAACCTTCCCAGCTCGGCAATCTCGATTTCCACGAGACTGCCGTCCTGGAGCCACTTCGGCTCCGCCATGCCCATGGCCACGCCGGCCGGGGTGCCGGTCATGATAACGCAGCCGCGCGGCAGGGTAGTGCCCTGGCTGGCAAAGGCCACAATCTCGGCCACCTTGAACAGCAGATCCCCCGTGTCCGAGTCCTGGCGGAGCTCGCCGTCGACCCAGGTCCGGAGCGCCAGCCCGTCGGCTGCCCCCACCACGGCGGGCGACACCAGCATGGGCCCCAGCGGGCACCAGCCGTCGAAGCCCTTGGAGAAACACCACTGCGGCACCCCGCCCGCCAGCGACGGGTCGCGCTGCCACTTGCGTGCCGAAACGTCGTTGCCCACCGCGTACCCCGCAATGTGTGCCAGCGCCTCCTCCTTGGTGATATCTCTGCCTGCCTTTCCGATCACGATGCAGAGCTCCCCCTCGTAGTCGAGCTGATCGCCGTGAGCCGTCACGACCTGGGGTATCCTGACGCCGGCGCCCCAGTCGTTGATGGTCTCGGAGGGCTTGATGAACACAGACGGGTATGGAGGTGGCTTCCGGCCGCCTTCTTGGACTGGTTGGACGGGGAAAAGAGGGGTTGGTCAGCAAATAGCTCCGAGCATGGGGCATGGGGGCGAAAGCGTTCCGAGGCCAAGTTGAGGGATGCGCACTATGCTTAATGTAGTTTAGTCCGATGCACCGAACGATGGGTACATCTGACGGCCTCAGCGGCCCCAGGAGGCTCTTGACCTGGAGCTCCTTTCCGGTCGGTGAGACCTCGAAGGGATTTGAGCCTGCCAGCTCCTTTGCCACCAGCTTTCCCCGTTCGAACAGCGGGATGAGCTCCGAGCCGGAGCTGACAACGGGCTCGCCGTAGTGCTCCTGACCATCCTCGCCGACAAACCGAATGATTCTGTTCCACGACATGGCGATTGTGGCGATGCGGAATTCGAGGGTGAGATGGGACAGAGAGGGGAGGAAAAGGAAAAGGAAAAGGGCTTGCGCTGCTGAGACATTGGGTCAACAACAAACACTGCAACTGGATCGGTCCAAGTCCCCGAGTAGCGGGGATTGCTCCCCGAGACGTGGATCCACTGTCCGACGAGTATTTGCGGGCCCTTTCTGGGGCAAAGGGCGACTCGGCATCTTTTGGCGCGGCCGATCCGGCTGCGACGCCTCTTCCTAGCTCGGCCGACGTCGCCATTATCCTTCTCCGCCTTTGTTGATTCCTCTAGAAACCGGCGTTGAGCCTGTGCCGCTTTGGATGTCGTCCACGAGCGGAAAGCACTTCTAGCGGACGAGGGCCGTCCCGCGCCTCGATGTGCCCTCCCTCCACTTCTCCGACGGCCGCAACGGCATCCGCGGTCGGCGTTTCTTCACCAGCGTCCCTGCAGCGTGTACGCCCTGCGGCACCGGCCTCGCTGCGACATGGGATACCGATCCGACAGAGCAGACCGGCAGGCTTCTGGGCCGGAATGCATCGCCAAGGGGGCCCATGTGTGGCTAGGGCCGACGGTCAACATGCTGCGCTCGCCACTAGGAGGCCGCGGGTTTGAGGGCTACGGCGCCGCCCCTGTGCTGTCTGGGAATCTGGCCGCCGCCATCATCAAGGGAGTGCAGAGCCAGGGCGTTGGTGCTTGCCCCAAGCACTTTCTTTGTAGCGAGCGAGAGCATGAACGCCATGTCTATAATGCCGCCATCAGCGGCGGGCCCTGCGCGAGACCTGTCTGATGCCATTCCAGGTTGCGCAGAGAGACTCGAAGCCGCTGGCGCTCGTGCCGGCCTACGACCGGATCGACGGGATACGCGTCAGCGAGGACCGCCGGCTTCTGGAGGGTACCCCGGCGGGAATGGGGATTTGACGGGGCTGTATTGAGTGACTATGTGCCCGCCGGGAAGAAGGGCTGGTCCTGATCTTTGGTGCAACGGCCCACCAACGCATCATAGGTATGGCACGTTTTCGGCCGCCGAGTCCGTCAACGCCGGTATGGATCTTGAAATGCCGGGGCCTCCTCGCGTGCGCCGTCCTAACATGCTCCTGTCTATCGGCTGCCGAAAGGCAACCAAACACAAACTTGACGAGCGCGCCCGCAACCTATCAACCTGGCGAACCGTCTCTACTCCCCGACCGCCCCTTCGTCGACAACGGGCCTAAGACCAGCGTGGACTGTGCCGAAACCTCGAGCCTGCCGCGCCGCGTGGCTGCGGACGGCCTTGTGCTGTTGAAGAACCAGAAGAGCATCCTGCTGCTGGACTAGAACAAGTCCGTTGTGGTCACCGGTCCCAACGCAAACATCGCTGCCCGCGCCGCCGACGGCTTGGCGAAGCTCCTGCCCTACTATACCACCAACCCGCCCCGGGGCGTCCGTCGGGCGTCCCTGCTGCATAACGCGGGTTGCAGTGACAACGTCGTGGGCGCCGTCCTCGCCGCGAACCCCATCACGGTCGTCGTCGTCCAGTCGGGGACGCCCGCCATCCTGCAGTCGTGGTTCGGTGGCAACGAGGGCGGCAACGCGATTGGCGACGTCCTGTTCGGCGCCGTCAGCCCCTCTGGCAAGCTACAATCCCGCGCCGGCTCGATGACAACACGGCGTACCTGAACTTTGGCCGCGATAACGGCCATGTTCTGGATGGGGAGGATGTTCTACATCGGCTACCGCCTCTACGAAAAGACGAAAAGGGACACGCTGTTCCCCTTTAGCCACGGCCTGTCGTATATGCTATTCGAGCTTGGCGGATTCGGCCTGAAGACCACACCCTCGGATGCTGGTAGAGAATCGAGCATCAAGCTGGAGTTTGGCGTCAAGAACACCGGTGAGGTACAGGGGAAAGTAGTCGTGCAGTGTACGTACACGCCCAAGCGCAGCAGGCTGTAAAACGCCCGCTCAAGGAGCCAGAGGGATTCGCCAAGGTCTCGCTGGAGACCGCGCCAAAACGCGGGTGAGGGTCGAGTTGTCGAGAAAGTACGTAATTAGCTACTGTGACGAGAAGCGCGACACGTGGGCGTCCCATGCTAGCATCTACGGCGTCCTGGTCAGCCAGAGCTCTGCGGAGGCGGTCGTCGCCGGCAACTTTACGGCCGAGAAGTCAAGAGGACTGTGATGTGAGCGAACAGAATAAAATATGGTTGGGGAGCTTGCAGAGGGGGCTGCGTGCGTTATATACACCTCTGAACGCCGGATAGCATAGCGAGCGACCGTCTATGCTTTCGGCAAGAAAGGTTTATGGGTTAAACGGTAAAATATGTACACAAGAAACCAAAGATCGGGCATTTGTTGCCGGAACCTGAACCAGAGGTTCCAGGCCCTCGAACGCCTCCTACTCCACGCCGACGGCAGCGCACCAACACCGCCGTCTCTCTTCTTCTCCTCCTTCTTCTTCTGCTCCTCTCGTCGTCGTTGGCATAAAACTTGGGCTGCTTTGCTGGTTTACGCGTCGCACTCCTCCGGCTCCCCGGTGGCGGCAGGAGCCGTCGTCGACGACGTGGCAGTGGTGACGGGCTCGGCGTCGCACTCGTCGTCATCCTCGACGACGGCGCCGTTGCTAGGAGCGTTTGTTGGAGCAGCGCCGCCGGCAGAAGTCGACGAGGCGACGGGCTCGGCGTCACACTCGTCGTCATCCTCGACGACGGCGCCGTTGCTAGGAGCGTTTGTGGGAACAGCGCCGCCGGCAGCAGTCGACGAGGCGATGGGCTCGGCGTCGCACTCTTCGTCGCCCTCGATGTCCTTGACGGTGGGACCGGCCGGGGAGGCGGATCCGGTAGTGGTGGTGGGTGAGGCGTTGCCTGAGCCGCTGCCGCTGCCGGGGACAGGGACGCCGGTGGGCGCGGAGGACGCGGTGCTGGAGACGTCGGGCTCCGCATCGCACTCGTCGTCGTAGTCGTCACCGCCGCTAGGGAGGTCGGTGGGCTTGGGGATGGTGCTGACAGGGGCGGTGGCGGTGGAGTTGTCAGGAAACCCGTCGCAGCTGTCGTCGTCATCAGGGAGACCCGTGGACACAGGGGCGGACGAGGTGGCGGTGACCGGGGCGCGCGACGAGGTCCTGGTCAGAAAGGTGGTGGGCACGGAGCCCGAGCTGGACTTCGAGGTCGACGGAGCAGCAGTCGGAGCGGACGAGTTGTGGTTGCCGCCACCGGGAGCAGCGCCGGCCGAGTAGACAGCCGGACCCGGGATCTTGTAGCTGGTCAGGCCGTTGTAGATGTTGACGAGGATGCCCGGGTCGGTGGCGGAGTAGGCGCCCGGGAAGCTCACGCCGGGCGGCGTGGCGTTGCCTGAGCCCGTGACGCGGATCTGGTAGCAGGTCATGTAGGTCTGCGCGCCGCCCTTGCCGAAGGCGACGTGCAGCGCGATGGTCTCGGCCCTCAGGAGGTAGTCGCCGGGCGCGATGTCGGCCGGGATGACGACGTTCTGCTTGCCGCAGTTGGCGTTGAGCAGGTCGTTGCCCCACGTATTGTTGTTGGCGAAGTAGCCCGACTCGAAGATCTTGAAGAAGGGGCTGGAGCCGTCGGCCTTGGCGGCGTCGGCCACCTTGCTCAGGTACACCATGACCGGGCCGACGTGTCTGCCGCCGATGGCCTCCTGCGAGCAGTCGCGGTTGTTGCTTTGCTGGTGCATCTCGACCGTGACCACGTCGCCCGCCTTGACGGTGCAGGAGCTGGCAGCGGCAGCGGTGTTGGCGTTGCAGCGCATGTTGTTGGACGACAGGTCCTCAATGGGGCTGTTGCTGGCCGGAAGGCGTGCGCACTTGGAGCCCTGGTCGGCGCCGTTGACCCAGAGCTGCTGGAAGATGGCGTGGGCCGCGGCCATGGGCGCGAGGGCCGAGGCCGCAAGGGCGCAGGAGAGAGCGTACTTCATCTTGGATATTTTTTTTTGTGCTGACGAGCTGTAAGAAGACACGGGCTAAAAGAGAGGCAACGAGCAGAGCAGGGCAGGCAACAAGAAGAGAATGGCTTGACGCTCGGCGTCTCCTTGAGAATATGCAATAAAGGAGCGTGATAGGAACAAAGTCCAAATGCTGACGAGCAGAAAAGGAAGAGGGCGGACTTCTGGACCCCAAAGAGCGGATGGCGGTGGCAGAAAGAGACTCTCGACCGACTACGAAGGGGGAGACGCCCGTCCTGTTATATGCCGCCGTGTCTCTGCGACCAGTCGCCGAGCTCAAGCCCGTGTCTGCTCTTCCCTCCTAACATGCGTCTATGATCCATTGGGTATCCGTGATATCCTGGCCTCACGCCAACGGATGCCTTCTGTGGCCGGACCGGCGTGTAATACGGCATATAGGGGAAGGCCCGGTGGGCCGGTTCAAGGGTGTCGTGGGATGGCCTACAGGGCAGGGTGGGGGAGATTTGAAGGGGATCGGCCGGATTACCACCCTCTTCGGCTGGATCCGGCTTGCAATTGGTGCGATATTCCCACAAAGGGCCGCACTCGCCCAGCCCACAAGGGCCCAGGGGGCGTAGCCCGTTTCACCACCGCCAACAGCAAGTGGAAGCGTTGAGCCGCTTGAATCCTTGGCTGCATATTTTATGTTGGCATCAGCACACCTCTAGACGCCCGCTTGCCTTCTTAATGTTCCGCTAGACGCTATACTAGACCTTGTTTCTGGCAGGGATGGTGTGGTGGGGAGGCGCCCTGGCCCGCCCCGAAGGATTGGCGAATTTCGATGACAGGCCGAAGCCGGGGAATTTTTTGAAACCGCCATGGAGCCATATATATGGGAAAATCCTAGGCATCCTGCTTGGCCAAGACAGCACCATTGCAGGCTATTTCCCACCTGCTAATCTACTGCCAGCGGGGTTGGCCTCCCTGATATGGTTCCAACCGCCTCTGGTTTGCGTCGCCTCGCACCCTACCCGGGGTGCTCGTATGCTAGAAAGCGAGCTGGTCAGATGCGCCCCTGCGTTGCCTCAAGTCCGGCGAAATTGTTTTTCTGATTCGCTCCGTCACTTCTCCCGTGACGGAAAAGACTTGTCTCTCTACTTGCCCCGTAAATCTCCCGTCCATCCACCTGATACAGCCCAGCGTCAACAACAACTGCAAATTGACCTGTCAGCTGGGGTGGTGTGTCCGGCTCGGAGTTGCCCGCTCAATAGCGTGGATGCCAGGTTGACCCGTTAGGCCGCTTTCATGCCAGAATATGATAAATGCCTCTCTTTCCCCGCCGCGTGCACCCCTCCGGATCACGGCGTTGCTGTCGGCAAAAGCCATGTCGACCTATGTTCGTGCCACAAAAGATTGCCGGTCAAAGCTCCAAAGCGGTGTTGTCACGCAAATTACTTATTACCTTCTATTTATACAATTAAACATTGATGATTAAATTCACCGCACCCATCGGACCTCCCTGCACCACACGTTTTCAGCTCACATGTGCCTCTCTGTGCCTCTTTCCAAGGGATGTGCGATGGGAGAGTCGAGACGGTGATGTCCCGCGTCGCCATTACTCCGTCTTTTCCCTGGCGGCGTCGTTCGTTGCGGTATCCTCATCCTCGGAGCGGTCGTCCTTGGCCTCCCCCCGGAACAGAATGCGAGCGGCAGCCCGGAAGAGGCAAAACAGCCAGAACAGGTTGAGAAGCTGAAGGACGGCCAGCAGTCCAAATGTGATGAACTGGGAGAGGCGACACTTGTACTGCCCAGCCTCCCAGTCCAGCTGGAACGGACCAACCGTCTGGAACTCGGTGAGGACAGAGTAGAGAATTCGGATGTTGATGTAGTGTCGGAGGTAGATCCAGGACGCGATGTTGACGGCAAAGCAAGGGATTTGGAGAGGACTCCCGGCGTAGTTGAGTGATTTCGACATCTGATTGAAAACGCATCAGCATATTTTTTTCACCGCCACGAACTAAATACTCCTCGAGACCAGGATAGGATGGAAGCCCGACGAAGAAACATACCGCAAGAACCGCATCGCTTAGATCGTGCGTCACGTACACGGCGATGCCGGCATGGGTGAAGTGGAACCGATAGCTGAGCCCGATCAAAGAGATGGTGGCGATGTGGTGGATGACGAGCTCCTTAAAGTCCTTCCGCCGCTTTTCCAGGCCCAGAATCATAACCATGGCCTGCTGCACCCAGAAGGCGGCCTGGAAGAGGTAGTAGAACTTGAGGGGCGCCTCGAGGGTCTTGTGCGGGTACGATTCGTACATGCCGCGGGTGTTGAAGTACCACACGGGCGTGTGGCGCATGCACCACATGCCAAACGGTCCGACAAAGGCGATGTACATGACGGTGTACATCTGCTCCATGAACCGGGCCTGCTTGGCGGGAGACTTGACGCCGCAGACGCGGGCCAGCGGCCGCAGGAGCTCCTGCATGCAGAACTCGCGCGTGAAGGTCAGGAAGACGGTGTAGAAGCCGACAAAGGCGAGGTCCCAGAGGCCCTTGCCGTAGAGCTGCTGCCGCGGCAACCGGCCGGCGGCCGCGTCGTCGTGGACAGGACCGAGCCCGTAGGAGAGGAACAGCAGGCGCCTGGCGATGTTGGATTCGGTGGGGTGGGCGGCGTACATCCCCGCGACCAGGAGCACCAGCAGCAACGGCAGGCTCCAGCGGCGCTTCAGGAGGTTCGGCACCCGGCGCCGTCTCAGGCGCTTGAGCCTGGCGGAGCGCCGTGGCGGCTGAGTGGTGCCGCTGACCTTGTCCACCTTAGCGCCCGGCGTCCCATGCCCGTCCGCCAGCCAGCCGTCTGGTGGTCTTTGGGCATCGGATCGGCAGCGCAGCCGTGTGCTTACTTCGGAAGGATTCATCGGATCGGTGTCAGCCAGCTATCATGCGTTTCCGCCCTTGCTGGCGAGCTTTCGGGACTGCCAAATTCCGTCTTTTCTAGTTTCGTGATGTTTATGGTTGGCCAGGCAGCGGAGAGTGTGATGATGGCCGGGTCATGTCATGCGGAAGAAGGAAATCGAAGTGGGGCCGACATTGCCGACGATGGGGCGCAATTTGAACTCTTCAATGCAAAGATGGGATCATACTCTGCTGTTTGCAACTGGCTCTCACAGAGATATATATACTGCTCGATTCCCCGCGTGGGAAACCGAGTCCCTGTTTACAGTCTGTAAGGCCACCACTCTTGCGTATTAGGCGTATCGGACGACGTATACAGCCGCCAACCAGCGTATAGACGCGGACATGAGCGCGCGTCCGTGCTGACTTCCGTGGCGCAGCTGCCATCCGATGGAATTAATTGATCTTGGCGCGGCGATCTGATCTGCAGGAAGCTGGAGGCCTTACGACCCTAGAATCGCTACAATATGTGCCCTACGGTTCACGTCGGCGTGGAGGGCTGGGCCTGCTTTACGGGCTATCCGACTCGTCTTCGTCTATCTCTCGAACATTGGCGGCTGAGAGCCGGTTTTAGCGCCGGATAATCGACATCGGGTGAGCTCGACGTGAAAACTCTGGCTCAGCACCTCCCAAGGTTTTCTCGTCGGGACCGAAAAAGCAGCTTAATAGGTCGCTAGATAGTATCAGACGGAGCCAGCACTCGAGGTGAACTAGGTATTTGGGGCTGCCTCAAGACGAGGCCGGCTAACAAACGACACTTTCCAAGTTGGCATATTCTAGCCCGAAGCCTCTTGCCGCCAGTGGCGTGGCCGACGCGGGGAGAGAGCTCCTGGAGCGGACCTGTGTTTGCGACGGTCCAATGTATATAAATCTGAGTTCCCTATCAGGAGTAAGGTGGTGTTTCCGCGATAGTCATCCTCACGCAAACTATTGCCGCCTTTCCGAGCTGTGTTGCTGCTCTTTCCCTGCCTCCTCACTTGTTGCTCCCCGCCGGTCCCCCGACAAGTTGCCTCGAAAGGAAATGCGACTATTACTTGCTGTCGCGGCCACTGTAATCTTGAGTGCTGCAGCAGCCGCACCCCCAAAACGAGCCCCGATCTCGAGCCTGGGAACGATATGCGCCGTATGTTTTCTGTCCGTCTATTCTTTCCCTTTGGTCGTTTGCCATTCTAACACCAGCATGTCGTCACCGCGCTGTGCCTTTGACAGGACATCTGCACAAACGCACTCCTCTCGAAAACACCCTGCGCGCGCTCGAACCAAACGTGTCTCTGCGGTGACAATGAGTGGTGGACCCGTCACGTCCAGCCGTGCCTTCTTGTCCATTGTACCCTGTACGACGGCTTGTGTAAGTTGTCACCCATTGTCATAACCTGGGCCTTCCATGAGCTAATCAGTTTTTGGTTCTTTGTGTCACAACCGCTCTCAATCAAACCACCACGTTGTGCGAGCGTCCTGTTCCAAACAGGGCAGCCATTCTCCTTGGCATCAATGGCTAGTTTGCGGGCTTCACATCAGTCTTTGTCATCGGCCGGCTCGCGACCAAGGTCGCCAGGCTCTCATAATGGGGTTTTGATGACACGACCATTGTCATAGTCTGGGTACGCACGACCCAACCGCTAGCCCAAAACGTCGATCACAGCGGTCTCCGCTAACGCTTCGATCTGCACTTTGTTGTAGATAATGCTTACTTGCCTCCTGCCTGCGGGAATTCTGGCTGAGATTCTTTGCCGAGCGGAGTTGCCCTCTCATCCTCTCCCACCTTCTGACATCTCGAACTTGTTTTCCCGACAGCCATCGAGGTGGTTTCGCCTTGGACATGTGGTCTCTCCCCTCTCGCACCATTACGAGGTTCCTCTTCGTGAGTGCTATTGGCCAACCTACGAAGTTCATCATTTTCGCTACGCTGCGCACTCCTCGACTAACCAGCAACGGGACACCACCCATAACCTCGCCCGCAGTACTTTTTCCTATTAGAGCCCTCCTACATCTCCATGATCTTCCTGGTCAAAACCTCCATTCTGTTCACCTACATGCGCATTTTCCAAAACCCCCGAGCTCGCAAGCTCTTCCACGCCACCCACATTTTCAACCTCGTACAGGCCGTGCTCTTCATCATTCTGGTGTTTCTCCAATGCAAACCCGTCAGCCACTTCTGGATGGGCTGGACGGGCCAATTCGGAGGCCGACGCTACAACCTCAGCGTCCTGCCCGGTCGCACGCGGCGGTGGGCGTGCTTCTGGATCTGTGGATGATCCTGCTTCCCGCAGCCGAAGTCCTGGCGCTGAAGCTCAAGCTTAGAGACACCATGGCAGTCCTGCTGATGTTTGGTTGTGGCGTCCTGTAGGTAGCCCACCCGCATGCCTGATTTGGGATAGACCTCTCTACTCCTGACCCTATAGACTCTCGCTGACAACCTGAGAATTACCGGTTTGCTGTTAGCCTGACCGTCATCAGCTGACTGAGGATCCCATACCTGCTCACATTTGCCAGGGCGTCAAACCTCACAAGTAAGCCAGGAGCCTATCCCGAAAGGAGAACCGAAACCATACAACGACGACAGGTGTTTCAGACGCTAACTACCCGCCACCGGGAAAAAGTCGGATCTTTACAGACCGGCATCTGGACCTATTCCGAGATAGCTGTGGGCATCATCATGGTGGCTTGCATGCCCAACCTGCGTCAGCTGGTAGCCCAGCTACTGCTACCCAAGCTCCGCTCGACGCCCTCTCTGAAACGACGCACAATTTCCGGGCCTCGCTTTGCTCTCCGTTCACGCACGGCCGGGGACGGAGGTCTCGGAACGGACAAGGGACAGTTGCAAGGGATCGTGACGTGTCGAGGCAGCTCCCTCAGCGGCAAAAGCAGCGAGAATCTGATGTTCGACAGCGAGATCGGCAACACGGTGGAGGAGGAGAATGACAGGGAATGGCCTCTGAATAGTACGAAGGTGTTTAAGGGAGCAGCGCCTCCCGGCGGCGAGGGACAGCCGCCGACGCCTCTTGCTAGCCACCCAGTCAGGAGTGGCGATGGTTTTGGTGGCTCCAATGCGAACAGCAATGTGGAGCTTTGCTGTATACAGGACGGCGCATCCGCAGGCACCAGGCCAAAAGCGCCCTGGCAGTCATGGGACTGAGGCTGGGCCGTAACGGTTGTTTTCCTTTTATT
The DNA here is from genome assembly GCA_003049425.1 of Magnaporthiopsis incrustans. Lineage (NCBI taxonomy): Eukaryota > Fungi > Ascomycota > Sordariomycetes > Magnaporthales > Magnaporthaceae > Magnaporthiopsis > Magnaporthiopsis incrustans. Next base: position 245,198 of record PYSR01000009.1, read on the forward strand.
AAAAGATCTATGCAGCCGAGCGGCCACCACCAGCCTCTCCTACAGGAACCACCTAAACTCGTCCACTTTTGGCCCATCGCGCAGGCGGTGCGTGGGCACGTCCCGAGCGCTGAGGCTCACGCCCTGTCTCCTGTTTCTCGCGCGGTTGTCCCAGACCATCCAGAGCCCCATGGCGGCCGCGATAGTGGCTCCGGCGGCCCCGAAGCAGGCCGTTGTTATCAGGGCGGGCTGATATTTGGGCGCATCCTCTTTCCGGAACACGTTGCTGGACACCAGGCCCATCAGATTGGCCAGTGGCACCCCCACGGATGTGAGGACGAGGCGCTGGCCCTCGTGGGCAATGTTGTTGTTGTACCACTGTAGACGGGTGCGGCGCAAAGTCAGTCTTGGGACGTTATCGACATTATCTACCTAGTCGGGTATGTTGGCAAGGAAATCCGTACCGTGCTCAGCAGGACGGAAGGGGCAGAAATGCCCCAACACATCATAAAAGTGGCAAAATATCCCAGGCGCAGCTGCGCCCCGATGTCTTCGATGGCGGCGTATATGGCGAATCCCATGCATGTGAGGATGAAACCCAGCGCAACAAAGGGTGATCGAAGACGGAGCCAATCGGATGTGAATGCTAGGATGAGGAGCATCACGGCGCCCTAGTGTCGAGGCGGTTAGTCGGAGGATTTGTCAGTACATGTAAGCTAAAGGACTGGCAAGTCTCGGCGAGCGCGCGACTACCCTACCGTAATGTTAGGCGCCACGGTGAATAGGTTGGTCTGGATCGTCCCGTAACCCAGGCGTTGGATTATCTGGGGCATAAACAGATTGACGGCCTGGGACGGAACCCCGACGCAGATTTCGATCAGCAGAAAACCATACGTGGTCGGTTGTCGAAAAATGACCAGAGATTTGCGCAGGTCGAAGCCTTCCTCAACGGTCGAGGACGAATCGACCGAGATCCGATGAAACGCCAGCGCCTTTTCTTCCTCGTTCAGGAAATTGGCCTGCGAAGCGCTCAGGGGTAGATACCAATAGGCGAACATGGCGAAAATGACTGTGATTGTGCCTTCGATGATGAAAAGCCACCGCCACCTAAAATCGACAAGGTGGCTTTCGATGCGGAAGACGGCAAATGACAACAGCCCAGAGAAGGCGTTCGCAATGTTCGCCGCGGCGTAGAAAACTGCCAAACGCCTGGCCATCTCGCCTCGACGGTAAAAGGTGGTCAGGTAGTAAATGACGAGCGGGAACACGGCGGACTCCGCCATGCCCAGGAACCAGCGCAGGGCGAAAATGCCGCTGAAGTTGTGCGCCGCCGCCGTCAGGAGCGTCATGGAGCCAAAAACCATGGCCAGACAGGGGAGGACACGCGCGGGCCCGTACTTCTTGCCGACGATGGAGATTGGCGGCGCGAATATGACAAAGGGCACGAAGAAGATGGCTAGGATCAGGTTGTACTCGCCCGGCGCGAAGCCGAGGTCTGTACTGAACCCGGCCGTCTCGGCGTTGCCGATGTTGCCCTTGTCGAGAGCGTTGAGCAGGTCTAAACAAACGACAGAGGCGTCAGCCGCTGAGTGGAGCTTGTTGAGGGAGGCTGGAGGCGGCGCAGGAAGGGTCTCTCGCCTGGGGCTCGAGGCGGGCTTACACAAAAACGCCAGGACCGGAAGGAGGCGGTAGTCGAATTTCCTGCAAAGGGCCCGCTCGGCGGCAGGGTCGAGGACTCTGGCGGTGCCATTTTGGAGCTCGACATCCGTGGCCGCGTTGCTGGCGAGAGAGTTCTTCCTGTCCTCCGGGCCGGGCTTGGCAACACCAGGCTCGGACGCGCCATCCGAGGGGCTGGCTGACGACATGGTACCTGCTTGGGGGGCCAGTCCAAAAAAGGGAGTGCAGTGGAAGACCCCAGAGCTTGGGGGACCTGGGCCCGTCGACTCTTTTAGTTGAGAGACCGGGTCGATGCCACGTACCGTTTAGGTAGCATTTTGAGATGGCAATTTGTTTCTCCGGGGATGTCTGATCCTGGCCCCGACTTGCCCACAGCTGGATCCTCCTGCCATGTTGGGTTACAGTGCTGGGCTCCTTCCACAGCCAAAACCCGGTTCACCAATAATGGGGCCCGTAGATCTCAGGGCCGACAGCCGAACGAGTTTGACATCATCCGTCGCAGCGAGTTATCCGTCCAGAGCCAATGGCAGTCTCCGCAGCAGTCACAGACCGGCTTGATATGGTGTATCTGTTGTGTGACACAGCATAAAACCTTCCATGTGCGTGGCTGTGGCCCCATGCCCGGTAGGTACCTGGGTGGCAGAAGTCAGCAATCGCTGATGACCCCAGCCGGCCGCGTTCCCATCTGGACAAGGCCGGGGACAGCCTTGTAAAAGCCCTCTTGAGCCCGGCCAGGCTCTCACCTGGAGATTGACTGGACCCTCAGCTGGGGTCTATCTTGATAAGCGGCGATCGGGGTGTCGTCCGAGACAGCGCCTCCGCCGTCTTCCAAGGTTGCATCGGATAAGAAACCCCGGAAGAGTCCGAGGACCCGACGTCACTGAGTGACCAGTCAGTTTGGACCCGACCCACCTGAGAGGCGGGTAACCTCTGCCCTGGTGTTTGTTTGTTGCGTGTGAAATGGGGGTCATCCTTCCATGCTGCGGCCACAGGACAAACAACGCCCACGACGAATTTCCCACATAAAATCCGCTGGATTTCCCATTTCAAACGACGCATAGCTGTGCAAGTTAAAAATCGTCGCGAACGGCCCGCTGGCACCTTAGGGGGTTCTCTCTATCTTCCACGGGTCCGGTTTGGATAAGATATGCGATTATATATACCCAACAAGTAAACAATCGAATGCAAAAACTCATTTTTGCATCGTCAATCCCACCGGCCCTTGGTATCTTTATCTGGCATCAACGCGCCGTCCCGCCTGTGGGGCTACGCGCACGTAACATCTCGATCGCACTCTTTTCTTTTCCTTTCAGTCGCCCGTCTCCTTCTCCCGGATGCCCGCTACGAACCAGGCATGCGGCATGTTGGGAGGAGAAGAAGAAAAGGGCGACTGGGGCAACGCTATTGATAAGGACGCGACGGCCGACCTGGCCCCAATCCAACCTAAGTGCTCTTCTCACCCACGCACCCGACGCCTGCCCTCTCTCGCGCTACAGCATCGTCGCCCCGGACGTCTGCCCGACCGTCCGCGCATACATCTACTGGCCACGCACTACCTTCCAGTAATTACACAAGGACTTATTTTCGCTCGTAAGGCGCCGTCCTTCGACGATATGTCGCCGCCATCGAAGCGTGTTAGGTTTTTCCTTTTTGAGTTGTCCTCCCACCGTGCCAGGGGACGGGAGACTGTGCAAGGTCAGGGAATCAACGGTGGGGTGAGGCTGCCCATGTCGTGTCTGGAGACGTTGAGACCCTGGAGGTTGAGCCAGCTGGGAAAACAGGGTAGCCGACAGCTCCATGCTGTAGAAGTGAGTGTGAACCCGCGACGTCCTCATATAGCGCTCCCGCGCGATATCGGAGGTGACGTCCGATAGTGGCCGATGGTCGCACGTGGGGTAACAGGGCAGCGAGTACGGCCGAACGCCAGCGCAGTGGAGGGGACAAGGTACCCCGCCGGGAAAAAGAGTGCTGCCAGATCCAAGATGTCACCTGTACAATGTAAACATCGAACCCCCGACGTCGCACATTCGTTGACGCAAGGATATCGAAAACCATCACGCACCTCGCCAAAACCAGCAGGATGTCTACCAAGACCCCAGTCCTCACCGACAAGGCACCAAAGCCGCTGCCCGGCATCTACAGCCAGGCCATCAAGGCCAACGGTTTTGTTTTCGTGTCGGGCGCGGTGCCCATGGACCCGGTCTCGATGGAGATCATCGACGGCGACGTTCAGGCCCACACGGTAAGGAAGCGACCGTTCCCTTGTGCGACAAAACGCACCTGGGTATGTAGGTATCCATTGAGAATTTCCAGGCTGACAAAGGAGCTACAGCACCAATGCATCAAGAACCTGACCGCCATCCTGGAGGAGGCTGGCTCCAGCATCGACAAGGTCGTAAAGGTCAACGTCTTCCTGGCCAACATGGACGACTTCAGTGCCATGAACGAGATCTACTGCCAATACTGGGGAGACGTCAAGCCCTGCCGAACGTAAGTATAGTCGCCTATTTCCTGGTAGCGACTGTAGCTGACACGACGCTACCGCCCATAAAGTTGCGTCGCCGTCAAGACCCTTCCGCTCAATGTCGATGTCGAGATCGAGTGCATTGCCACATACTAGGGTAAGGGAGGGATAGAGTCAAGTCAAACAATCTAGGGAGATAGACGAAAGCCAAAAGTTACATTTCCAATTTTGTGCATGTCGAGAAGCCCTTTGCTCCGTAAAAATGCGGTTTCATTCTAGACAAGATCCCTCTGGTTCCGCCAACAAGTCACACGCCCGTGCGCAGGGCATCGCAAAAGTAAGTAATGGCCTGTCTGCCCACCTCGAGCACGCCGTCCATGGCCAGGAACGGGTGCGGCATGCCCTTGAAGACGTGCACGTCGGCCTTGACGCCGGCCGCGCGCAGCTTCTCGCCGAACGCCACGCCCTCGTCGCGCAGCACATCCAGCTCGCCGGCCACGATGACGGCGGGCGGCAGCGCGGCCCAGTCGCCGGCCCAGAGCAGCGGGCTGGCCTCCGGGTGGCTCCAGACCGCGCGGTCCGGGAGGTAGTGCCTGCGGTACCACAGCATCTTCTCGGCGGGCAGGGCGGGCGCGAACCGGTTCTCACGCCAGGACGCGTTGCTGTCCACGTCGGCCGTGTTGTCGGCCACGGGCACCGACAGCAGCTGGAGCTTGAACCGCGAGTGGCCGGGGATGGCGGCGGCGCGCTGGCACATGACGGCGGCGAGGTTGCCGCCGGCGGACGAGCCGCCGGTCGCGAGCCGGGCCGTGTCGAGCCCGAGCACGTCTTTGCCCTCGCCCAGGACCCACTGCACCGCCTCCCAGCAGTCGTCGACGGCGGCGGGGAAGGGGTCCTCGGGCGCGAGCCGGTAGTCGACCGTCACGACGACGGCGCCGCCCCGCGCCGCCAGGTTCGTCGCCACCACGTTCTCCGTGTCGATGGTGCCCAGCACCCAGCCGCCGCCGTGGAAGTACACGCAGACCGGCCACCCGGCGGCGGGCTTGGCGCCCTCGGGCGTGAAGGCGCGTATCCTGACGTCCGGGCCGGTGCTGTGGCGCCTCGGGATGGTGTAGTCCTCCGTCTTGGCCACGGGGATCAGGGGCCCGGCGCCGGGGATCAGGATGCCGCTTGACCGCGACGCAGCTACTGGCTGCAGGTGCACCTGCTGCTTGTCGAAGATGTGCTTGTTGTAGAAAGCGGCATATTCTGGATCAATCCGGTCGAGGACGCTCTCGTGGAGAGGGTAGTTGTGTGCTTCTGGCTGTAAAGACATCTTGTTATTGGCCTTCTAGCCGTCGTTGTGAAAAATGAAGAACAGTGATTCTCTTGGAGAGCAGGTATGATTATGGAACAGCAACGAGAACACACCACCTAGGTAGTATGCTGTTGGTTTCGACACGGCGAGGTTGCGATCTCGGGCCCTCTGATATCTGGACTCATGGTCCACCGTATCAAAGGCCCCGCCAGCTGCCATGCCACCTGCCAGGGAACGTTCCCTATGTGCCTGGGCTTGAGCTGCATGGCGGTGGAGAGAGGCCAGAGGCATGATTCGAGCACTATACGGGCTCTCTGTGCACCGGGATGTCCCAGCACAGCACACAGATGTCTCGGTGACAGTGGGCCACAGCTAGTCACAAGCCCCCAACTTCAAGAGCCGGCTCCGCAGCGCCGCAGGCCAGACCGGTCGCACATGGCGTCGGGCTAGCGACTTAGCGTCATGTAAATGGTGGATCGGGGTCCCGACGGAAAGTTGTCGGCGCGTCCTTTTCCGGTTCGTCCGTGGCAGGTGGGGCGCACACTATCTCGTGTGCTGCCGCGAAACGTGGCACATGTTTGACCGCGAAATTTTCCTAAAAAGCCCCGGCTCGTCGAACACCCAGCCACGGCGCGATCAGCCCGCGTGTTCACCGTCAGCGCCGTGCGGGGTAGATGGACAGGGGGAGTTGGTCAGGGTCTCGTTTGGGGCTGGAAGCTCCGAAGCCCCGCTGATCACTGCTTAGGCGACGATATCCCGTGTGACATAGTGAGACGTGAGCCGGCTGGCTTAAGAGGGGATGCATCGCAACCAACGAGGAGCAGCGGATAGTGAGGCCGCTGTGCAGACCACAAGGGGTCCAGAAAGCCGAGGTGGGGCCGACGGTAGGCTTCCCAAAATCGGTAAATCCAAGCATTCCCCGAAGCGGGCGGAGCTTCCGAGGGGCAGTCGGGCCTTTTGCAGGGCACTAGGTAGACGCATCGGGAGAAAGGAGATCCCAGAGCTGCCAACCTAACCCAACATCTACACCCGAAAGCCTGCCAGCCCGCCACTCAGCACCATGGCGAAGCAAGAAGAACCACAGCTAGCGCGGCTGTACCCGAGCTCCCCAAAAGATGTCCTCACCGGCCTCTATCTGGGCAAGTCCCTCTCGGACCTCCCCACGCCGTCGGCCATCCTGGACGTCGCGGCCGTAAGAAGGAACTGCGCGCGCATGCTGGCCGCGTGTCGCGACCTCGGTCTGCAATGGAGGGCGCATGTGAAGACTCACAAGGTAAACTCTCATCTCGCCTTTTATGGGTTGTTTTTGGCTTCGGTTGTTGTTTGTTCCGCCGAAAGAGAGAAAGAAAGAACGCAGGACTCGATGGGTAGAACAACAGGGTTAATTCCCTCCCTGGGCCTCTTAGACGGTAGAAATCACTCGCCTGCAGGTAGGCGATGATCCCGCCAGGCCCGCGCAGATCGTCGTCTCGACGCTGGAGGAGGCCGAATTCCTCCTCCCGCTGCTCAAGGAGTATCGCGCGCAGGGTAGGGCCGTCAACGTGTTGTACGGCCTGCCGATAAGCCCCGGGCAGATGGCGCGCCTGGCCGCCGTCGGCGGTGTCCTGGGCCCTGGCAGCATCAGCGTGCTGGTCGACCACCCGGCCCAGGTGCAGCACCTCGCCCGTTTCTTCAGCGAGCCAACAACGGCGGCGGCGGCGGCGCAGCGCACCGTGCCCCATGTCTACATCAAAGTGGACATGGGCGGACGGAGGGCCGGCGTCGAGGTCGGGTCCGAGTCGCTGCGGGCCGTCACCAGCGCGGCGTTGACGGCGCACGACGCCGGCGCCGTGGTCTTGGCCGGCATGTACTCGCATGCAGGCCACTCGTACGGCGGCGACAGCCGCACGGCCGCCGTCGCCATGATGACTGCTGAGCTGGACGCCCTCACAAAGGGCGCCGACGCGGTGGTGCAGGCGGCCAGGGAGAGTCAGGGAGCGCAGCGGAGGGAGCTGCCCCCGCTGGTCCTGTCAGCGGGCGCGTCGCCCACCGCCCTCGCGGTGCAGAACCTCTCGTCGACGCCACAGGCCGTTGGCAGCATGGAGTTCCCGGGTGAGCTGATGACCGCGACTGCCGCCCTCGATGCTCTGTTCCAGGAAATCAAGTCCAAGGGCCATGTCGCCGAGATTCACGCGGGCGTGTACCCGCTGCTCGACATGCAGCAGCTGGCCGTCCACTCCGTCTCTTCGGCCCTGGTCTCGTGGAGAGATGTGGCCATGACGATCCTCGCCGAGGTGTGCAGCACATACCCCGGGCGGGGGGACGGCGGCAAAACGTCTGAGGCCCTATGCGGCGCGGGAGGCCTGGCGCTCGGGCGCGAGTTCTGCAAGGCGTACCCGGGGATGGCAGTCGTCCACCCCTGGGGCAGGAAAGGCGCCGATGGCAAGCCGCTTGCGCTGCCGGACTGCGACGTGGAGAGTTTCGAGGGCTGGATCATCGGCAGGTTCTCACAAGAGCACGGGATTCTGACTTGGCATGCACCTGACGGCCAGTCTGACCCCGAGCCTGACGAATTCGAAATCGGACAGAAAATCCAGCTCTGGCCCAATCACGCTTGTATAACAAGCAGTCATTTTGGCTGGTATTTCGTCATCGATTCTGATCTCAGGGGCAGGGAGGACGAGGTTGTAGAAATATACATCAAGACAAGGGGCTGGTGATGGAGTGCCATGTGAGATAGAAAAAAAAACAATCCATACGTTCCGGGACCTGTGGAGCGGCCGGCTGTGCCTGTCTGGTGTGGTTGGGGCAATTACACCCAAGCAACAAGGCCGGGCCGTGTATTGGGAGCGATGGCGGGTAAGAAAGCAGGAAGGCGCAGGCTAAATGTTGCAACCGCCGTCGCCAAGACGTCCCCAGCCGGCTGGCTTCCGGATCAAGGTGCGGCTCCAATGATTCCGAGGTGGCCATACCCCTCTGGAGAAGATCGACGACCACTGGCCACGCTTTACCTTTATAGATCTGGCTTTTCGACCTCAAATTTGAGAAATGTTAAAGCATCGCATCATTCCCAGTCCTGAAAGGGGTCGACCACAGCTGGAACTAGAAATAACGAGCGCTCTTCCCTGGCAGACCCTAGCATCACTCGGAAAATGGGGTTGCCGGCCAAGTCCGACGGGGCATCCAAGGCGCGAAGCACCAAGGACGAGCTCGTCAAACACCACAATGCCCAAGTCGAAAAGCTGCAGAAGCAGCACAACAGCCCCTCTTGCTCTCGCTCCGTCAAGCGGCCCGACCTTGACAATCCATACCCTGCATCCGCCAAGCCGATCAGTGAGCTAGAAAAGGTAAGCCCGACATTGGAGTAGTTTGGGGAAGAATGCGAGTTGACCGCGCGGTAGATTCCACTTCGCACCTTGGAGCAAGGCAAGCATCACCGTGGCAAGGTCTTGATTCTCCGCATCGTGGCCTTGCCATACAGCGGCATTGGGACCGTGACCGTCGTGGAAGATGAGCACGGCGATGTCGAGAGACTTGTCATCTTTGCTCACAGCGATTCTTCCATCTTGTCCAACATCCCCGAGGGGTGTTTCGTCGCGGTCAAAGAGCCGTTTTACCGACGTCCGCCAGCAGGAGAGGATGCATATCCGGAGAGCAAGACGCCGGTTATTTCGGTCGACCACCCTTCTGACATCCTGCTCTTGCGGTTCAGTGATCCCATCATTCCCCTAGGGCTCAAGGGTGGCGTGGAGCATCCCTTGCTCAGCTCGCTGGAGGAGTGGAAGACAGCAGGCGATACTGCTTTTCTCCAAGGGGACCTGGCAACAGCCGTGTTCTGGTGTGTAGTTCCGAGAGTCTGGCGCGCGGTGGTTGATGTCAACGGAATACTAACTCGTCGTACTCGAATTTCGCAGTTATACCGAAGCGCTTGATTTCGGAAAGTCACAGGACGGGGCCGGGGACTTGGATAGAGATCTAGCGGCGGCAGCTATTTATACCAAACGGGCCGGAACCAATCTGCTGCTCGGCAGGCACGACGCCGCCCGATCAGACGCGCTGGCGTCACTGACCGGAGCATCGACCGACTGGCGGGGACGCTTGACGGCGGCCAAAGCGGCCTACGCGCTCAGAGACTTCCGTGGCGCTCTTGAGCAGCTCGACCTCGCGCTCGCGATGCATCCCAGCGACTCAGCAGCCGCAACTTTGGCAAAAGAGCGGGCGCGGACACTTGACCGGATTCACGAGGAGGACACGGGCGAGTACGACTTCCCGGCACTCGCTGCATCAGTCTCCCCAGCCGGGCCAAAGCCAAACGTCCACCTAGACGTCGCGGATTTCACCAGACGGACGGCTGTGAAGAAATCGTCCATGCATGGGCGGGGCCTGTTCGCCACAGAACTGATCCGCGCAGGCGAGCTCGTTTTCGTGGAGAAAGCGACGGTGATGCCAAGCAAGTACGACGACGAGGGGTCCGCCGCTGGCTTATACGCCGGTATGGTTCGCCGGATGTACGACAGCCCCACGGTCGCGGCCCGACTCACCGGGTGCTGGGCCGGAGAATATGCCTGCTCGACCGGGAAAGAGGGTACCGTGGTCGACGGCACGCCCGTCATCGACGTTTTTCACACGGAGCTGGTGCGCACCAGGAACTGCCACAGCTGCCCTCCTCTGACGGTAGATAACACCCGGCCGCGCCCCGACGGCGTGCCGGAGCCGGCGCAGACCAGGGGCATCTGGCCGCACGCGGCCATCATGAACCACGCGTGCGCGGCCAACAGCACGCGCGCCTTCTGTGGCGACCTGTTCATCACCCGGGCGTCGCGCGACATCCCCGAGGGCGACGAGATCACGCAGCAGTACGTGCCCATCCGGGCCGACTGGAACGAGCGCCAGGCCCAGCTCCGCCACTGGTGGGGGTTCGAGTGCGCCTGCGCGCTCTGCGAGGCCGAGAAGCCCGCGGCGACGGCCGGCCCGGCCACAGCCGCGGGCGGGGCCTACGCGCGACGCAAGGCGCTCCTGGCGCAGATCGAGAAGCTCGCGAACCGGGCGGCCAAGCCGGCGCCCGCAAGGTCCTCCTTGGGGTTGAGACCAGACAGGAAGCAGCCGACCACTAGCATCTTTCCAGACGCAACCATTCGCAACGTCGAGAGGCTGTCGAGGCAGCTCGATGACGCGCACGAGCGCGAGGTTTACGGCGAGGACGATGCCGAGGGCGGCAGCTCCAGATTGCTGCCGCGGCTGATGCTCGTGTTTCCGCACTTGTGGCTGGTCGAGGCGTACCGGGGACGCCGCAACCACGCCAAGGTGGTGCAAAAGGCGCTGGAGCTGATACGAGACTTTGGCTTCTCGCTGCCTCAGAACGGGATGCAGGAATTGTTCCAGTCGCAGCCCCCGGAAGCGGCAGGGCTGATGACGATCCACGTGCTGAGAGCGCTGAAGTACGGGGCGGACGCGCACCGGGCTTTGGGTCGAGAGGACGAGGGTGAGCAGTGGGAGGCCGCCGCGGCGTTTGGGTTCAAGATGGTTTCCGGGTGGGGGAACGATGTCGAAATAATGACGGCGCCGACTGGGAAGTAATTCTGGTACTAGGAATTGAAGTTTTTTTTTTTCTCGAGCGAAGGTGAATGCCGTAGTTGAAGAATTGACCATGTCGCACGGGAACTGCACTGCACTGCGCTTTCAGGGCTCGAAGCACCCTAAAACTCGTTCAAGTTAGCGGGCTCCAGCACCAGTGACGTGTGCGTGAGCCCACAGCGAGCCATAGAAATTTCACATCCAAAACGAGACGTCTTGGCAGGAACATCCAGTCGACAACCTCACAAACTTCAATTTCATTCTAGATACTATAATTATGGGTTCTAAATCCCGGGCCTGTTCGCCTGGAACACGGCGCCGGCTCGCCCAAAACCCCCCAGGCAGCACAGCCGCGAAAAGAAAAAGGCGGCGACAGCACGATAAGAAGACAAGGGGGACACGAAATCCAAACCCGGCGCCCCGAACCTTTCCTTCCCTAAATCTTCCTCATCTTAAAACATCAATACCCTCGTGTCCCTTAGCTGAATCCCTTTGACAGGTCCCCTACGGGATGGGCCTCCTTCCAGATCGTCAACCTGTTATGTTCGAGCCGCAGCTGGCCTTCAGTCCACTCGTCCGACACTGCGATTCCGATATTGCTCTCCCAGTCAGCAGCGCTATCAGTTACCGCCCCATGTGCTAGGCCCGGATACTGGGTGTCCCTGTGGCACAGAGGTTCATCGTCGTCGAGCTTCGCCTCTTTGCCATAAAATTCGAAGCCGTCCAGCTTTCCCGGAAAGTCAATCCAGCTGTCCACCCGGGGCGACAAGCGATGGCTGGCAGCTGGGGCGCGAGCCGGGGCCACTGATTTGGTGCCGCGATCGACAACAAAAAGGCGGGGGAACCGGCGAACGATCAGCGGTTTAAGCGTCACACCACACGCGCAAGCGATGGCTAGGTTAACCTCGATGCAGGTCCAATACGTGTTCGAGGCCGTATTCCAGGTTATATCCGAACCGGGCGTGCGAGTTGTGTTGACTAGGAGCACGAGGCGGACGATCGCCAGAATACAGACGCTATTCACGAAGAATAGTTTCCCACAGCATTAGCCCGGGCGGTCTGGTCTGCCCACGCTTGTAACAAGGGAGCAAGACTCACAAGAATCCCAATGCGAACAGGGCCACGATCGCCAACTTCTGCCGCCAGGGCAGCCGCAGGTTCCAGATAACGGGCAGGGGGAGTGCAAAGATGAAAAAGTCGGTGGCGACGTGCAGCCCGTTATTAAACCACCAGATCTGCTCCGACTGGCACAGAGCCCCGTTTCGGGCTGTGACGTCCCAGTAGGCTCGGAGTGGGATGCATGCCGTGAGGACTGAACCGATTGTCCACACGTTGGACACGACGACAAATCCCATGATCATCCGTGCTGTCCACCAGGCCCAGCCGATAGTAAAGAAGCTGAAGTAGAGCAGCAGGATGGATATCTTGACGAAGCAGACCGTGAGGCTGTAGAATAGGATGCTATACCAAGAGGCCTGGGAAAGAGTCAGTTGGCGCGCCACCGGAGAAACAAGGGGGATGTATATGCTTACCCTTATCCCAAGAGCCAAATCGGCAGGATCGGTGTCCCAGATATGCCTTCCCTGCCCGGTATGGATCTCTAGATTCCGAGCGGCCCGAGTTAGTCTTGAATGCACACCAAGTCATGCCACAGAAGCGACGGAGGAGAGGGAACGGACGGTCAACGGAAGCAACCATGACACCAGTGGCGAATATCTGCGTAGAAGAATTGGCTGTCAGCGAAAGCTGTGTCTCGCCCGGAGAATAAATCACCATAAACATACCCACGCCGCGAGTATACACCAGTCAGCAGCACCCAGGATCCTCAAAATCTGGGTCCTCGTGTAGAAACGAAGGGCGACAAAACACCCACCGACAAGCCAGGTGAATCCCGCGCAGAAATACAGGCCAGCTTGCTGAGACTCGTGAGACAGCTCAGCATTTGGGGGCCCGATCACCATCCCGGGACCGGGTGCTGGCGTCGGTACATCCATTTGCTGCATCTTCAAAAGTAGGACTGGCGGCGCACGCAGGTCTTGGCTGTCGCTTGGGGGTGGGTAACGTCTGCCTTGGTCGCCTAGCAAGGCAACACAAACACAAGTGTGTGAAGAGCAGATATAGGAGAAGTGGAAGCATCAAGATTTGTGATACACAGGCCCCAGGGCATCGACCGGACACGGAGCGGCCGGGATAGGAGAGGGTATTAAGTGCTCAGATTGCAGCGTCCCTTGGATGGGCATGGCAAGTCATACTTCCCACTTGTCCAAGTAGGAGATGGGTTATGGGGGCTGTGGCAATCTCCATCGGCACACCGGCTGGCCGGTATGGGAAAGCGACCGAGGCAAAAGTTGGCGCAGCATAGATCCGGCGAGGAGTTGCAGATCCTGGGGTTCGGCATTGGCTTGCTTGGACATGTCTTCCTCGCTTGCTCGACGTTGGTACGGCTGGCTATGGACGGCCTGCCGCCTTGGTGAACGGTGTGTGAGGTCAATGGCAGCCAAGTCTGGGTGTTGAGCCGCGCCGGAAATGACAAGTACGGGGAAAGTCTGGAGCCCAGAGGCGCAGACGAGACATGATCTGCAAAAAGTCGCAACTTACGCGGGCCAGCGTGGTCGACAAGGAGCGCGGTGCTGTAGCGACGATCCGTGATTCAGGGCTTAAAGACCGGACGGGATGATCGGGGATATTGAAGGAACTCGACACCATGCTTGGCTGTCTACGTACCTGCCTACCACCTGCGATTTCAGCAGATCTGACGTCTGTCAATGATGAACGGACGGAAAATGTGGGGTTGGCAGTTGACACTTCAGATCTTTAGCCGGTGCAGAGATGAGACGAACGGGCCGGAAAAACGCCATCGGGACGGGATTCAGCACAAAGCCGTCCGGCTGTGAACGAACAAGACAGCCAGCGGCTAGCCCTGTTTCACGGCTGCATCATAATTCAGCCCCCACGAGGCGGCGGATGGTGATAATGCTCGAACCACACCACGCCTCTCATACCCGCTACCGGCCCGCACTCGGTGCGAGGTTCTGGAGGGCTAGGCACCAACCGCAGTACCGCCCGCCTCGGATATTTACTCCGAACATAACGCGCTTGGACAGTCTGCTCGGAGCTTGCGCCAAGAACAATCCGGGACGGACTTAAACCTCCTCTCGTCCGGCATAAGTCCGGCATCATGGTCTGGGAGTCGAACACGTCGGTGAGCGCCATGATGCAATAGAGACGGGGAGCAAAATGAAAGATATAAAGGGGCGACCAAGGAGATGTTTCAGGATCGTTTGAAGCGCTTCTTACCCGCAACCACCCTGCCCAGGAGCACAGAAAAAGCCAACATGTCCGCCATCCCCAAGTTCGCCGCGTCCGCCATTCCCGAGGCCAAGTTCACCACGCCCGCGAGGCCCCTCACCTTCCTCGTCACAGGCTGCTCCTCCGGCGTGGGTCTCTCCCTCACCCGCGCCATCCAGGATGCGGGCCACCGCCTGATCGCCACGAGCCGCAACCCGGCCCGCACGCCCGAGCTCGTCGCCGAGGTCGAGCGGCGCGGCGGCCGCTGGCTGGCGCTCGACGTGGACGACGCGGACGCCTGCTTCCGCCTGATCGACGACGAGCTCGAGGGCCGCGGCGAGCACGTCGACGTGCTGGTCAACAACGCCGGCTGGTCCGTCCACCAGGCGGCCGAGCAGCTGACTGACGCCGAGGTGCGCGCCCAGCTCGAGACCGTCTTTTTCGGGCCGTACAGGCTGGCGCGCGCCACCGTCGCCCACATGCGGCGGCGGCGCTTTGGCGTCGTCGTCAACGTGAGCTCGGGCGTCGGGCTGGAAGGGAGGGAGAGCATGGCCGCCTACGCAGCCGCCAAGTCGGCACTGGACGGTGAGTTTCCAGCCACACAAACTAAACTCAGGCAGAGCAGCATCTGCACCACTTTTTAGGTTGTGCTGACTCTCGTATGCGTGCGTGCCAGCCGTGTCCAAGGTTTTCCACAAGGAAGTCTCGGAGTTTAATGTGCGCGTCATCACGGTGCACCTCGGAACCTTCCGCACAAACATGGGCAACGTCGCGCGTGTCGGCTCCGTGCCGCTGGCGGACGACTACAAGGGCAAGGCGGTCGCAGGCATCATGGACTTTATGCAATCACACAAGTTCGTCGGCGATGGAGACCCGGACAAGGCCGCGCGAGCCATCGTCGAAGTCGCGACGGGGACCGGCGTCGGCGAGGGCCACGAGGCCGAGATGTTCCTGCCGCTCGGGAGGGACGTCATCCCGAGGTACAGGCTCGTCAGGGACAGGCTAGATCACGCCCTCGACGTCTTCGAGGGCGTTGCCAGCAATGTTTACGCAGAGGATTGAGAACACAACTTTTGCGTCTTCGATTCTCCGTAGCTAGTGGCGACACGTGCCCTGATATGGTTCCTGTACGGCGGGAGTGGGTGCTATATAAAGCCTTTATCGTTTTAGATTCAAGCCCGCCAATATGTTGAGATACATGTGCAAATCATAGAGTGATTGCCACCGCAAATTCTAATAATGCCACGATCTTCATTGTCAACGTTCCTCCTCACCCTCGGCGCCTTTCTCTTCAGCATATTGTTCCAAAAGCATCCTCTTTTCTGCTTCTGTTCGTGAAACGCAAGCTCTGGTCGCACCCGCCACGTCGTCTTTGTAGTCATGCATCTCGCCTTCATCCTAGGCGCTCTAGCAGCCAGCATTACTTTCGCGCGAGAAACAGCATCGCAGCTTCTCAACGGCACGGAAGTGAGTAGCCTCAGTACTACCAGTAAAGAGAGTACCAGGGGTGGGCAGAGTGAGAAAATCACTGGGCGAGGGACGCTGATCGAAATCCCCGTCAAAAGCTTCTCGCAGGTCCGCCGAGTGCCGTCAGAGCTGCCCACCGGAACCACACTCGGGTCGGACGAAACGCAAGCGTGGTCGTCAGATACGAGACCACAACCCTCACGACCATCACCCGTACCGCCAACGCGACCCTTTCGGTGTCCCCGCGGCTCAACGGCACGGCGACCAGGACGGCCGCCAATTCCACGAACGGCACGGCCACCCGGGACTCGACGACGCCCACGCCGACGATGCCGTACCGCTGTGCCATGAGGGACTGCCGGAACCACCCCAAGGACAAGGACCGCGACCGGTGCTACCGGGAGGCCGCGGAGAAGTGCAAGAAGGAGTGGGAGAGCATCCAGAGCCAGGTCTGGGCGACCAACAGCCTCGTCGACGACGGGCAGGGCTTCAACGCGAGGAAGACGCTCATCAAGATGGACTCCGCACAGTTCGCGGCGTGGAAGTCGAGCATGACTACGATGCTCCGCTTGACTGCCCCCGAACCTACAGTAGATGTCCAGTTATAGCAAGGATGTGGACATGGAAGCGATGAGCAGCATACCTATCACCAAACCAAACAAATAGCAGTATCTCCCGCGAAAGATACTCACTCGAACTTCATGGTTTATACTTAGGTTGGCAGTCAAGACAAGGGTTATTGGTTTCTGGAATAAAATCCAATATTGCGATGCCGGGCGTGCAGCACGCACCAGACACCAGCCTTGCGCAAGCCGTAGGGTCGCTCCTTCCGTCTCTACTGGAGACCCAGCTGGAGGGCTTATAGCCCTTGGTCCTGCCTGCTGTAAACATCGAACAGCGGAACGCCAAGCTGGTGTAACGGTTATGAGGACGGGGCGAGTCGACACCGGGACCCTACCTGTACTCCGTTACGTTAGCCGCTTGGGTTGCCGGTTCGAGCCCCGGTTGGGGTTCCGAGTCGGAGTAAACCTCCCAAATTGGGAAGTTTCGTAGCTGTCGCCCCGAAGCGACAGTGAGCTTCTTTTTTTTTTCGCCTTTGCCTTAAAGATCCGAAAAAGTTCGGATGGGTATTAATGCCGGGCTGGTTTGCGGCTTTAGGCGCGGTGTTGTAAAAAGTTCAGGTCGCTCGCGAGACTTGAGAAATGTTCCGACTTTGGTTCGATCGGGTGAAATCCAAGAAGCGAGCATAACATTTAGTCAGGTCTAGGGTGAGAATCCATCCGTGTGCTAATAGCTCATCAATCCAATACAGTTTATATAGCGTAAATATTATCCAGACGTGATGGCCAGGGTATCACTCGACTCAGATTGCCGCGGACACTCAAAGACGGTACATGGTATTGCGTTCAAGTATTTTCACGGAAACTCTTGCTAACAACCACCCCGTTCGACGTGTGACAGTTATGATATTCAAGATCTCTCGCCCTCCGGTCGCACAACCCTCTACTCCAAGGCAAACAGCTCCCTTCTGTTCCCAGCGCCGTCGCAGCTAGCAAAACGCCAGCGACCGCCGTACCAGGAGCCCACAAGGTTCACAAGCGACCATTTGATAGGTGGGGGAATGGGTGGCCATTTGGCCCAGCGACCACCCTCGTACGACGCATCTAGGTTGACGAGGAAGAAGGGCACGACATCGGACACGCCGGCCTTCATGACCGTCTTCTTCCCCCAGGCCGCGAAGGTAGCCGCCGCCTTGTCGGCCTCGGGCGTGCCGGGCTTGGGGGCGTTGGGGTGCGCGGCGAGATCTGCGATGGTGGATATTTCGGACCGGAAATGCTCCTCGAAAGGCGCCTGGAACCCGGCCATGATCTTAAGCAGGTCCGCGCCCGAGAAGTCGGCGGGCGATGGCAGGGTGCTCAGATACTTGTGAAACTCGGCAAGCCCGGGAAGGAAAGCCTCTGGATTGCCGAGGCGGCGTCCCCGTGTCAGCAGCTGCCCAGTCCAACGGACGGTGCGAGGGAGGATGATGGGGAACAGGGCTCACCGTGCTCCTGATGCGTCTTGCCCCAGATTTCCTTGTCGTTCAGCAACTCTTCCATCTGGGAAAAGAGAACATTCTCCTCGTCGTCGTGGTGTGAAACAACAAATTTGTGCCAGGTCAGACAGTACCCGACAAAATCCGGCTTGTCGGCGTCACGCACGTGGGCTGCCTGGTGGTAGATGGAGTTGTAGCCCCTGTGGATGGCATTGTGCAGCATCGCCATGTGGGAGGCGCCCGTGGTGAAGAGGTCCGTCTTGTCTGTGGTGTGCAGCGGCGTCGGGATGAGCGCCAGCGGGCCGTCGGCCCAGGGCTTGGAGCCCGAGGGCTTGTTCGTCGTCATGACGTACGGGGAGCTGCGGAGGACAACGGCCAGGAAGATGGCTACTGCGCTGATCAAAAGAGCGCGGAGGCCTGCCATGGTGGAGAAGGAGGAGGGGCAATCCGCGATGACGGGAGAGAGCTTGGGCGGGCGGGAGCGGGGGAGCTTTAAGCTTGTGCCTTGACGTTGCAGATCAACGAGCACGGAAAGCAGGACGCAGCCGAAACGCCGAACCTCCCAGTCCTGCTTGCTGCTTCTTCTCCAATCGGCCAAATTTGCACCTAATTGGATGCTCCTTCCCTCTCGACGTGTCGCCTTGTCATCGTATGATTTTCGAACACCCAAACCAGGTTACTCCGAGGCCACTCGGGCTGCAACCATGGCGGGATGATTAACGCACCCCGCCTGATTGGCCGCCGTACCCACGCCCCCCAGCACGCACGGAAAGGGCCCCTAGCACACGTGATAGCGTGAAGGCACTAGCGCCATCATCAAGGTCGCGCCAAGCCAAGGGTGTGCCGTCTTGTGTCGGAGTCCGCATTTTCTTTGAGTCTATTCTGAAATGTAACATGGCAGCCAACTCTCACTCAACTCAATCTACAATGCCCCTCGCTTCTACCGTCTCCCTCTCCTTTGATATCGGCCGCTGGTATGTTCTGACGGGCAGAGGCGGGGCCAGCCCCAGTCTCGAAACACTGGAACGCAAACCTCCCCTGACATTCGGCGCATACCGCCGCTTGCCTTCGCTCGGAGGGAACCGGCGAGGCACAAAATAGTCGGGCGTTGCTATTCGCCGGATCGGTGCCCCAGCCCCTCCTTCCCCCAACGACGACGGCGTGTCCTCACCTTTCCGCGAGACTGACCCCCTATTGTCTGTTCCAGGCTTTCCCTGGGTCGCGACTCGACCCGACGCATCGCTGATGCTGGCAGGACACTCCCAGCTGCTAGGCGCCGTCCACGGACTGGCTGCCGAGCAGCTGGGTGATCGGTCACTTGGCGAAGCGGGCGCTGGTGGCAGGGGAGACAGATGCGTCCCCCCCTCCTGGTTCACCAGCCCCTCGGTCGACGCGACCGCCATCTTGTCCGCTCCTGACCCGCTGCCGAAAGGTGATCTCGCCGCAGAAGAAAGGTCACGGTTTGGCAAGCGCCACGGCGTATGCGCGAGGAGAGCCACGAGCGCCCGGAAGCCGACGACACGCATGCTCGGCATGCAAATGCAGATGATTCCAGCTGTCAACTCGGCGGTGCTCCAGCCAACCAGCTCGGCCGGCCCGCCCTGGACCAGGAAGACTTGCTTGAGCCGGATGCTCGGCGCCAGACGCAAAACGCTCAGCGTCAAGACTCTAAACAGAGCGACCCACAGCCCGCGGTCAGCATATCACGAATCATCTGCTTGCCCGACGCGGGGTGGCACAACTCACAATGATCCCATGCAGAGCATGATGGCGACCCCGATCACCGCCCCGCGGGTCAGGTCAAGCCTTCGAAGCTGCGACAGCGGCAGATAGAAAATCCACAGGCCGATGGCTATGCTAACGCCGGAGTTGATTTGCATCATGGTCGTCGGCGGGATGCAAACCCCGGCGACATCCCCTTTCCATCCCTCCCAGGTCTTGTATATCGGCCAGCACTGGAAGATGACGGCCAAGAGGACGCCAGTGGAGGCGACACTCTGGATGGCTATCGTCCACCACAGGATCCGACGAAGCTTCCAACGCCCGCCGGGGCCCCAGCGTCGAGCTTGACCGTCTCCGTTGTGCTCATTGCCCGTGAAAACGCGCAAATAGAACAGCAGGAACGAGTTCCTCAGCAGACTAATGGCCACAACGTAGAGCATCTGGATCAGGTACAACCAAAAACCGAGGTTGCTGATCTTCTTGAAGCTCAAGGCCCAGAAGTCGCGTCCGAGCCCCGCGCCAGCCATGAAGGTGGCGACAACGGTGTAGATCGCGAGGCTAAACAGGTACGTGAGCGAAAAGCACACATCCTCGGCGATGAAGGCCGCCCTGCCTCGACACTGGCCTCTGTCGAGTAACCTGTGAACGACCCGTATGATGATGCAAACGCTCGCTATGACGGCACACGAACACTGCTGGGCTCGGAGGACCGCCCCGCTGTCCTTGGGCTTTTGGCCGCAGACGGTGCTGGTGAGTCTGATCACGGACATCAAATCCACCTTGCTGCAACGCTCCTGGGCGCACTTCAGCATCGCGCTCTCCGTCACCTGTGGACCGCAAAAGCATGTGTTGTCCGTGACGAGGCATGTCGAGGCTGTTGCTGCGTTCCCCAAGCACACTCGCTGTTGATTGGGAGACTTCGGTCAGCACGGCACCCTGTCCCTCTTCTTTCCCATATCGAGCCATGATTCTTGGAACTCACCACGCAATTTGGCATTAGCATGTAAGTCTGTGCCGCCAGGCTCTCATCACCGGCCAGTACAGACGGGACGAGAAGGAGAGATGATGCCAACGCCAGAAATCCAGCGTTGGTCCGCATTGTGATAGGACCACTGAGGACGGCTTCAAGCGAACGATGATTATTCTCCCGCTACGGGGAGAGGAAGAAGGGGGACGGAACAAAAAAAGAAAACGCTCGTCACGGCCTGATCTTGGCCTACAGTGAAAGTCAAGGAAAATGAATAACCACAGGAAACGCTGGGGAGGATGTTCTCCGGGGGGCTGCCTGTATCATGATATCCGGGAGTCCCTCTAGTAGCGTCGTGCCTCGGGACGCAGCCCCGTCTCTAGCAGTGTCCCACGGATGCCAAAGACGCTTGTTTGGCACTGGCGTCTTCCCTTGGAATCGCCTTCCCCGCAAGCGCCGCCATCTCGGCGCCATCCTCAGCCCGGCGACTCTAGTAGAGCAGAGGCTAGCCTGTCTGGGGGTGATCTTCCGAAGTAGCGCTGCGCGTGGCGGAAACCTTGAACTTCACGTCCTCGAAAATTCCGAGCTGCTCCCCAGGGCTTCGCTTCCGCCTCGGCAGATGTTGAGTTGCGCTGAACGGGCTGAACACACTAACTAGAACTAAACGGCCCCAGCCCTGGCTTTTGGTGAAGTTGGTGCTCGGAGCCATCTCCTTAGGCATGCACTCGGCGCCACCGTGCTGTAGACGCCTCGCAAACCTTTCGGCTCCGATGGTGAAGGAGGTGTCGGAGCCGATGGCCCTATCCGACATTTTGTTTGCCGCCGGATCGGCTGCTCTCTTTAGAGCCGATTCCGAGGCCCCTTTCGACGACCAATGGCGCCAGGAACAAGCTGGTTTTGAGGATTGCTTACCAGGATAGAATATGGTCCGATATTAATTTAACATTTCTTCTTGTTGCTTCGCTCAACCCGGCCGTGATCGGCCAGCTGCCATTCACATAAGAAGCTCCTAAACCCACAACTAATTGTGTACATGAGCTTTTCGAACAAAAAGATGTTGGAGGTAGCAGAACAGTTAACAGATGTGCTTTGCTCGCGTACGTACCTATTGCAAGCCAGGGAAGTTTGCGTTGGAAAGATGGAAGTATGAACAGGAACAGAATACCCGTCCGCTAGGGTTAGGGTCAGGCCTGCATTGTGGGGTGACCTGCTGCCAACGCGCCTAACCCCGCACTTCTTCAGGGACTCGGGCAAGCCGACATCATAAATTCACATCTTGGACCAACCACCATGCTGAGGGCCGGAAACAATGGGAAATGTGAACAAAGAGCGACCAGAACCGCTTGTAGCCTGCAGGTCACTCCTTTTAGCCTCAACTGACGCGCCACGCGCCAGGAGATCAGACGGGTTCCCCGCCAACGACAGGGATGCGGCAGTGAACCGTGCTCGAGCTCTGCAGCCAATCAGCATCGAGCTTCTACAAGCTCGTCGAATGGCCTAGAAGATTGTCGCAAACCCGCAGCGCTCCCGCCGGTGCAGGCGCCGCTGTTAGAAAATACCAGGCAGGCAGTCGACGACCTCACCCTATCTTCCCAGGCCATTTTCTCCTTCATGCTCTGCCCAGACACAAGAGCATTAGGATACTTTGGTGTAAAAAATACGCACCTGCGACCGTTGGAGAACTGCCCTCTACGCCTTCACATCCTGCCGACTGCTGCCCTCAAGATTGCACAGAACCCCGCACCATGTCGACGGCCGACGAGCTCAAGGCGTTGGGCAACCAGGCTATCGCCGCAAAGAATTTCGACGAAGCCATGTAAGTCACCCCACGCCACGCAACACACCTACGATGCCCGCTAGTGGCTAACATTTGCGCAGCGAGAAATTCACTGCCGCCATCGAGCTCGCCCCCGACAATCACATCCTCTATAGCAACCGCTCAGCCGCCTACGCCTCCAAGAAGGAGTGGGACAACGCCCTGAAGGATGCCGAGAAGACTACCGAGTTGAAGCCCGACTGGCCCAAGGGGTGGGGTCGTAAAGGCAGCGCTTTGTACGGGAAGAATGACTTGGCCGCCGCCGCCGAGGCCTACGAGGAGGGCCTGAAGCTGGACCCCAACAATGCTGGCATGAAGAACGATCTCGCGTCAGTCCAGCGCGCCATCGACCAGGAGATTCAAGGTATGTACCCAGTCGCGAAGATGCTATCACCCCAACGTGCAGGAACCAGCTCCCCGCCACGACGTTTCCCGTGCTTTAGCTGACTTGGGGTTTCCGGTCACAGGCGCCGGCTTTGGCGGTGATCCCTCCGCGGGGCTCGGTCAGATGTTCAACGACCCGCAACTCATTCAGAAGCTCGCCGCCAACCCCAAGACGAGCTCCTTCCTTGCCGACCCCACCTTTATGGCAAAGCTCCAGGCGATCCGCTCAAATCCCAAGAACACCCAGGACCTCTTCAGCGACCCACGTATGATCTCGGTGCTGGGCGTCATGATGGGCGTGGACATGGACGTTCGTTCTCCCGAGGATATGCCTGGAGCCAGCGGCTCCGCCAGGGAACAAGAGGAGGACGTCCCGATGCCTGATTCCAGGCCTGCGCCCGCCGCCGCCAAGCCAAAGGCACCGGAGCCCGAGCCCGAGCCTGAGCCGGAGGACGAGGAGGCGCGAGAGAAGAAGAAGGCAAAAGAGGCCGCAGACAAGGAGAAGGCCCTGGGAACCGAGCAGTACAAGAAGCGCAACTTTGACGAGGCCATTAAGCACTACACAGCCGCCTGGGACCTGCATAAGGACATCACCTACCTAAACAACCTGGGCGCTGCGCATTTCGAAAAGGGCGACTACCAGGCTTGCATCGACACTTGCACCAAGGCGGTCGAGGAAGGCCGCGCCATCTACGCCGACTTCAAGACCATTGCAAAGTCGTATGCTCGCATCGGATCCGCTCACGAGAAGATGGGCAACATGGAGCTGGCCATTGACAACTTCAAGACGTCCCTGCGCGAGCACCGGACACCCGACGTTCTCAAGAAGCTCAACACGGCCGAGAAGCTGAAGAAAGACTCGGAGCGGCTGGCTTACATCGACCCTGCAAAGGCCGAGGAGGCGCGCGAGGAGGGCAACAACAAGTTCAAGGCGTCGGACTGGCCGGGTGCCGTGGCCGCCTACTCGGAGATGATCAAGCGCGCTCCCGATGATCCCAGGGGCTACAGCAACCGGGCAGCAGCCTTCATCAAGCTGCTCGAGTTCCCCTCGGCCCTGACTGACTGCGACGCCGCCATCGCCAAGGACTCCAAATTCATCCGCGCCTACATCCGCAAGGCACAGGCCTACTTTGGCATGCGAGAGTACAGCAAGTGCCTTGATGCGTGCACCGAGGCCCAGAATATCGACCGCGAGCATCACGCGGGCGCCAACACACGCGAGATTGAGCAGCAGCAGCAGAAGGCCTTTACGGCCATGTACTCGGCGCGTGAAAATGAGACCGAGGAGCAGACTCGCGAGAGGCTCGCACGCGATCCTGAGGTGAGTTTCAGTTCGTGTGGCTGACATATATGTAGTCCCACAAACACTACGATCCCGAGATTATCTAGGAACTGCTGCTAACCACCGATCTTCCCACTCTTCAGATTATGGGCATCATGCAAGACCCGGTAATGCAGGCAATTCTGCAGCAGGCTCAGAGCGACCCTGCTGCCTTGCAGGAGCATATGAAGAACCCCCAAGTGCGGTCCAAGATTCAGAAGCTCGTCGCTGCAGGTGTCATCAGGATGGGCCGCTGAGGACCTTCTGGATCGAGGTAGGTAACTGGTCATCGGTGAAGACGAGCGGGAGACGTTTTGCGGTGTATTTTTGCACGTCCGACTGCAATTGTCTATCCGTTAGTCGTTCGGTTGTGCGCTCGCCTCATTAATTGTCTACAAGCAGTTTGCCTTTACCTGAAGTCGCTGATGAATCTATGACGTGCAATGATTTTGGGCTTGGGCGTGGTGCTGTCTTGGCTTGTCAAACTGACATGCTTCGTTGTGTTTGTATAAATAGTACCATAAGAGCTGCATAACGTGATGCGCTGCATCTGCTGATGTAAATTGCATAACTTGATTACATCCCGCCGATGGCTTCATAATCTCTGCATTGATGTTTGACGCATATGCGAGGTACTTGGGTAGAGATGTAAGGTAGTAAAGCAAGTAAGGTAGTATACATACATACAGTACGACCCTCGTACGGAAAGCAAATAAGACGGCAAAGAGAGCATAAACGACGGAACGAGTTAGCACAAAACAGCAAAAAGAAGGTGACCACGATCCCGTTGGGACTCGAACCCAAAATCTTTGCCACCGGAAAGCAACGCCTTACCATTAGGCCACAGGACCGACGTTTGATGTTGTTTGCACATCGTGCTATGACGCTCTGGAGCGGAGCAACTGACTGCCCCTGAATCGTGCAAAACGGTTCTGCGTGCCCGTCCATCCAGTCTCTCTCAGTTCAGGGGTGGTGAGTGGACATGGACTGCACGCAGTCAATCAAGATTCAGGGGTTTGATGGATTCTAATATTCCAACGACCTCAAATGGCACGCAGCCGAACTCAACAGTCCGCTGGAAGGAGCAACCATCCATTTCCACCGCCTGCATGATACGATCTTGCCTCGCCCACAGGATGGAATGGAGGGCGGCGGACGGCAGATATTGGTCAGAAACCCGCGGGTCCCCGGGCACAATCACGGCAGGAGCTATTTTTGCATGTAAAAGGTTCCATCGTGCTTACCGCACTCATTTACACCGCGTCGATATTCCAACCCCAAGCAGAGGTCTGCGCTTGGGACCATCCCGATTTGGAGGATTAGGCAACGCGGCCGACCGACGCCGAGCATCCAAGAAATGCAGCTTATAGCACCCTTTGGAATCTTGCGTGCGGCAAAGTCAGCCCAAGGAGGGCAGCCATCGGCCAATCGCCGCCGATGATCCCAAAGTCACCGTCTATGTCTGATTGGTTGCCCGTCCCTTGTCTGCCCTCCGATACATTAGCCGACTGGACAGGTCTGGACTGCCGACTTCGGGCTTGGGATGCTGCCTTGCATTCAATGATCGCACCTGACGTCCGGAGTTTGTGGGAGGCAAAAGAGACTTGGCGGGTAAGCAATGGCGCCGGAGGCTGGAAGGTGGGTGCCTTCGAGGTAGGATGGGTAGGTGTATTTAATAGATAAATCCCTTATGAATGGACGCGTAAGACGTCGATGGCGCCTCGCTTTCCACCGCGTGTCAGCCAGTGTTGCGTGTGTGCCGATCTTCCCTCTTTTAAGCCTTGCAGAAAATCACAGTTACCGACCATGTTGCTGCCAACAGCCCTCCTCCTATCAGCCCTTGTGGCTGCCGACGTGGTCTCTGCAGCGGCTGTTTCTGGCCATCCCGTCCTCGGCGGTGACCTGAGCAAGCGGACCGGCGCCTGTGTGCACGCGAACCTGCTGCAGAACGCGAGCAGGTACACCGGGCTGGAGCCGGGGACACCAGGCATCAGAGCGGGCCTCGCGCCGTCCGAAACGTAAGCCCCTGCTGTGCATCTCAGTCTCGTGAAGGCGTTTTTTTTTTTTTTTTGTACGGAGGAACGAGCCTGCCTGATACCTACCTAGGTACCTCAACTGCCGATGCTGACTGATATGAGCAACAGGGACCCGGAAAACTTCATCAACTTCTGCAAGGGCTACACGACGACAAACGGCAAGCAGAACACAAACGGCTCCTGCAACCCCATCCCGCTGGGCCGCATCCCGTCGACATCACAAATGCCGTCGGCCATCTTCTGGAAGCCGGGCCACGGCGAGCGCCTGCCGGCAAACACCACCATCGACGTGGTCGTGGCCGTGCGCAAGCTCGACGCCGGCTACCTCGTCAACCCGGTCGTGTCCTACTACACGGCGCCGCAGGACCTGGACGCCCAGGGCCGCATCAAGGGCCACCTGCACATTGTGGTGCAGCGCCTCGCAGACGGCTACGGCGCCCGCGTCCCGCCCGACCCGCTGGACTTTGCCTACTTCAAGGGCCTCGACAGCCCGCTCGACGAGCAAGGGGAGCTCCACGCCCAGGTCCCGGGAGGCCTGCCTGTCGGCATCTACCGCATCTGCACCACGATGGCGGCCCGGAACCATCAGCCCGTCGTCATGCCCGTGGCGAACCGCGGGGCCCAGGACGATTGTGTGAGGTTCGAGGTTGTTCAGCGCGTGAGCCGTTGTGCCAAAAGGGCCTCTCGGTAAAGGGTCCCGTTGGACCCGGGGCGTCGGGGCTCTTCTTGTTTGGTGATTGTTCCGAGTTGCGGCGTGGGCATCGAGACAAATAATATAATGGGTAGATGATTTGGGTGAAGGAAAGACACCCTAAGAGGTGTTCCAGACGTGTCTTCGTGGCCTCAGGCAAGCCTTGGGCTTTCACAGGCATCTTCAGGCTGGGCTCATCACCAGCTTAGAATGGGTCACGACAAGGTGTAAATGAGGAACAATAAATACTTTTCTCTGAACAAGGCCCAAAGACGCAAGGCTGAGAATTCTAAATAGAAACACAAAACAAAGTCCATGTCGTATGCCTTCTGAACAAGGGGACACGGATATCTCCAGGCATCGAGCCCGCGCGCTCTCCCAGCGCCCTCATCAGCTGAAGACGGAGGTGCCCTTTTGATAGCCGCAAGTCTAACCGGAGAAAACCGAGGCCCAGATGTAACCACCCCCATCACCTCTACCAACCCAGTCGTGTGCAAATCGGAATCAACCCAGCAGATCCGCAAGATCATTGCTCGCGCTGCCGCTAGCAGCACCGGGAGGTGGTGCCGGGCGGTTTGCCCCTGCTGCAGGGGCGGCCGGAGCAGCCGCGTTGGTGCCCCAGATGCCGGCCGCACTCTTCTCCTTGGCCAGCTGACCCATGGCCGGGCCTGCGCTGGGCGCACTCGCCTTCTTGACGCCCACGCTAGCCTGCGACCACAAAGAACCAAAAGCATCACCGCCGGCGCTCTTGGCTGCAGGCTTCGCCGTAGGGGCCCCTGTGCTGGACGCTGACATGGGGGTCATGCCGCCGAAGCTGCTCCCAGCCGCCGAACCTTGCCGGCCCTGCAGTGAGGGCGGCTGAGACCCGCCTGCCTGCACAGACGTAAAGTAGTTGGGCTGCGCAGCCTGATAGCCCGTTGGCTGTGGCTGGGTGGCCATGGGGTTGCTGAGAGAAGAGTAGTTGGCTGCTGGGGGGGAGGCTACTGCAGAGGTGGCCGGAGGAGGGGAAATGGACGAGAGGCCGACCATGGTGCCGAGATTAGCCTGTTGCGGAGCGGAAACAGGCTTCGGCGCGGCAAATTGCGCGTTGGAGGCGGTAGAAGTCACCATGGGCGGAGCCAGGGGCTGCGCCGGGGCGGCCGACTGGAAATCATCGAATTCGTCGTCGTCATTGTTCGCGGCGGGCGGTGCGAGCGAGCCAAAGCCGGAACCGGCAGATGGAGCAAGCGGGGCGGCGGCGGAGGCTGACGAAGATGGTGCGGGATCGTCGAATGAGAACAGGTCAACCTCGGGCTCCTTCTTTTTGGGTGGCTCGGCTGCCTTGGAGGATGTCGCTGAGGATCCGCCAGTAGTGCGTTTCACGCCAGCTCTTGACGAGCCATGAGAGGTCGCAGGCTTCTTTTCGCCCTCATCGAACTCGTCGTACTCCTCAAACTTGTCGGCGCGGCTGCTGCTGCCGCCGCCACCGCCGCCGCTGCTGCCGCGCCACTCGTCCGTCTGTCCCCCGAAGCCACCTCCGTCACCATATACGCCGCCCGAGTATCCGCCATAGCTTGCGCTGCTGCCACCGCCTCCACCGCCATAGCCGCCGGACTCACTCCCGAACCCTCCGTACCGGCTGCTGCTGGAAAAGCCGCCGCCGCCGCCCTCAACACCAGTGTACTTGGCCTTGTTGGCGCGGGCCTTCTTGCGCTCGGCGCGTATGCGGTCGACGTCCCCGAGGAGCTCTGCCAGCTCCTTGGCACGGTTTCGTACGTTGATTCCTTGATCCTTCCCGTTGGGGTCTATGTAGTGGAACTGACGCAGCATCTTGAGCAGAGTCAGGTGGGAGCGGGCGTCGTCGATAACACGTTCCGAGCCGTGCTTGATCAGAAACTCGAGAAGCTGAAGCGCTTTGTAGATCTGGCGCCACTCCTCGGCCGTCTTCTCGGTGAAGCGGCGGTATATCATGGGCATGATCTCGTTGAGCGTTTGGCTAACGGGCGGGGCAGAGGCGGCCATGTTAGCGCTGACTGGGACATGGAAATTTGGGATTTGGCCCTCTGGGCAAGGTTGGCTCGGTGGGGATGGACATACTAATTGAAGGTTCCGTTGGCGATCTCCTGCTGCAAGGTGGAAGAAGCGCCCCATGGCTCGTTGTTGGTTGCTTCTCTAACCTGTGGATGGATACCGGACGGTCAGGTCGGTGACGGCGGCACAGCGAGACGGCACATGGACTCCTCGCTAATGCTGGCGAGGGATGTTTACCTTGGACTCCATCTCAGTATAGTTCATGACAGCTGGATCAACGGTCAGCAAGGCCGGCTTCCATGTTGAGCCTCGGCAGCGGGCCGCGCAGGCGGCCAAGGGTAGGATCTCGCTCACCATTCTGCACCTTGCGCACGCTGGCCTTGACATCGTACAATGTCAGGTTTGACACCGTGTCTTTGAGGTTGTTCCAATCCATGATGGCGGGCGCCTGAGGCGAATTCTGTTGTCAAACAAGTAGGTGGGCTGTTCAGTTCGTGGGTTGACGTGATGCAGAGGACGCTATCTCGATGCGACAGGCGCGACACAACAAAAGAAGCCAGAATCCTGCGAGGTCGCTGATCGGTCGCGGTGCATCCACTCTGGCGACGCACGGGCCGGCGGATGCCAAGATGACCGAAGTCCAATGGCGCTGACACAAAGCCAGGCGGGATCATGTGACCTTGACCCTCCATTTCTCCCTGGCTGTCCTGCTAAGTACCTAATGGGAAAGGTTGAATGATTGACGGGAGCTGGCACATCAAAATCTCCAAGAGGTCTTGCAGTTTGATACTCTCGGTAATTACCTGGGTTTCCTCTCCCCTGCCTTTCCGGCCCTGATTATGCTTTGTCCAGCTGGCCGCCCAACCTTACGGAGGGCAAGCCAGCCTCCCCGTAAGCCGTGCAAAAGGGGATGGATTGCGGCTAGTCTCGCATATGTAGCAATTGTGTGCCCTTTGACACATCCAGTGTAAGAACCATCCAGCAGCGCATGGGGAGAGATATCTACAAGGCCCATCCTCAAGCCGGAGGGATTCTTCTCTTAAGGCGAGGGCTTGACGCCGAAGTCGAGATTGTTGCCTGAGGCCGAACAACGGAGCGGGGCGCCTCACCAGTTCCCCTGTTCAGAGCTCTGACCACCAAGGGGAGGCCGATTGCCGAACCGACTAATAACGTCAATGCGGTTTTGATCTCGATTTTCGATTTTTTTCCCACACCTGTTTCCTGGCTGTCCCAAATAATCTCGTCTGCTCCTTATCTGCGCCATCTGTCCAGCATCTCTGTGTCTCCATTGAGTGGCCTCTACACCATTATTGAAACCTGATCAGTAAGTAAACGTTATTCATAGCTCCGCCTGTGTCCCCTGATCAGGGGAGATTTTGAGCTCTCCCTGCTCGATATATGCCGCCCCCCTCAAAACCCAAATCATACCCTACCCCAGACCTGTCCGCACATACACGCCCC
Source organism: Magnaporthiopsis incrustans (assembly GCA_003049425.1). NCBI lineage: Eukaryota > Fungi > Ascomycota > Sordariomycetes > Magnaporthales > Magnaporthaceae > Magnaporthiopsis > Magnaporthiopsis incrustans. The sequence goes on from PYSR01000009.1 coordinate 275,366, forward strand.
AAAAGCCGTCTGAGAATGCTCGTTTCGAGTGGAAGGCAGACTTTTCAGTGATGACGGCAAATTTGGCAAAAAAAAAAAAAAAAAACGTTCTGTGGTTGTGGTCACTCCCGTTTGTCCTGGTTTGGGGCACTGCTCTTCCCAAGTGGGCCCGAGGAAGCTGCGCCGCTCGCACGAACACGATTGATCCATCCAACATCCAAGGACGCCCCGTTATGCCGCAGGTCCGTGCTGGCTATTGGACACACGGGATGTACAGTTCGGTCCAAGAAGCGTGGCAAGGAGGAGAACCAGAGCGCCAAGCCAACGAACCCCTTGCCCCGCCCTCCCAGCACAATCCGAAGCCCGAGCCGGACAAAGAATAGGGCTGTCTGATATGCGGTGGTCGAGGGCATAGCGTCCAATTGCTGGGTATAGCCTCTTCATGGGACAAACTTCCGTGAAGGGGCATGCAATTGGCAAAATACCAGACCATTCAATTCGACCTCCCTTGGGCGCTTGCAATCGGACGCTTCGCAAGCGCGCTCCAAGGCTAGAAAACATGGCGGACAGGGATTCTGCCACGGGCTTGCCCCATTCCAAAACCGGCTTAGCGCCATCCGCAAACCAAGCTGGAGCTCGGGAGCTTTTACCCCTCATCACGTGAATCCCTCAGTCGTCATCTGCACGCCCTTGGTCCTGGATTCTGATTGGTCGATTGCTAATGCCTGCCTCCCCGCGCAGCCGTCAAAATGAGGCCTGCTCTTCTTCGACCCCTCCTTCCCCGCCATAACCTCTTCGCTTCTTCACTTCCGCGCTCTTCTTTCCAAACCCATCTTCTTCCAACCTTCAAGTGCAACAATAACCCTACCTCGTCTCCCATCCACCGCACCTTCAAAGTCCGATTCTACTCAGCCAGCTCGGCCAAAGCATCCAACATGTCGCGCACCAAGGTGTAGGTTCTTCCTCCTCCTCGGCCTCTGGAGAGCTTTCTTGGAGATGGATTCCTCTCGGAGGGACCGCGACGCTAACCCAATGCGCGCTCTGTAGCTACTTTGACGTCCAGTGGGCGGACAAAGACACGCCCGAGTCTGGCCGTAAGTTATTCATCCTTCCTTTCCGTACATCAGCTGTTGGTCGATTCCATGGATCACTTGTCCTCGTCGATGCTGCGACCGGGTCCTCGAGGCTGCCGAGGAAGCTGGCCGACTTCGACCTCATCGGCACCAATCCACCTCTCTCAGCCCACCTTGAACGTGAACTGACGCCCTACCTTTGCAACAACAGCCCCGCACTCCGGCCGTATTGTCTTCGAGCTGTACGACGACGTTGTCCCCAAGACCGCCGACAACTTCAAGCAGCTCTGCGCAGGATTCAAGGACCGTGATGGCAGCATCATTGGCTACAAGGGCTCCTCCTTCCACCGTGTGATCCCCAACTTCATGCTCCAGGGCGGTGATTTCACCCGTGGTAATGTATGTCACCACCTCGTCGAGCGCCTGCCGAACTCGCGCAGCTACAGTCGCCAGCTGGACTCTGACTGACAGTATTGACTACAGGGCACTGGTGGCAAGTCCATCTACGGCGAGAAGTTCGCCGACGAGAACTTCCAGGTGAAGCACAGCAAGGTCGGCCTTCTGTCGATGGCCAACGCTGGCCCCAACACGTAAGTTGCTCTGCAGCAGCACCAGGCTAGGGGCCCGGACCAGATCTTTGACTACACGGGGAAAAAGCGGCTAACGCTTGCTTCCTCCCTCCTCATCAGCAACGGCTCGCAGTTCTTCATCACGACCGCCGTCACCTCGTGGCTCGACGGCAAGCACGTCGTCTTCGGCGAGGTTATCGAGGGCTACGAGAATGTCGTCAAGGCCGTCGAGGCCCAGGGCAGCCAGAGCGGCACCATCAAGCCCAACAATTACAACCCTGACGCTCCCGGCGCCAGGAAGGGCAACTACAGGCCCACCATCGTCGATGCTGGTGTCCTGTAAATTATTCGTTCTTGACGGGAATCGCAGACGCACAATGGGCAAGGCTCCCCCTCCCTGCATGATAGGGAGCCAGCCATTGGTGCCAAGGCGAAATTTTGGAATCACAAAATTGGACGGGTCGTTTTAAAACACAGGACAACCAAGATCCTTGGTGGAAGACCTAGACTCAAATTCAACTAGTCAAGTGAATTCACCACTCTGTGCCATCTACTTTACCGTTCACGCTCGTCCTAAATTCCACTATTTGAAGTGATGTGCCGTAGGGGTATCATTAAATATCTGCCACGGGGAAATGAAAATCCCCAAGCCGTTCTAGTTTGCCCGCCTAACTCCCAAAATATCAATCCCAAAGCACTACAGGTACGGTTGAAAGACGCCAAACCTGCACCAAATCTTTGCAGCAGGCGTCCATCATAGTTCAAGCACTTCGGGCTTTTTTGCTTCTGTTTCGAGGCCGAGCCACCTGTTGTAGTATATACAGGTCCGCGGACTGACGGGCCCTCCTTCTTCGCACAGCTCAAAGACCGGGCACTTGCCGCAGGGCGCCTCGGTCAGCCCGTTCTCGCGGGCGGGCGGGCCCATGCGGACAACGTCTAGCTGGTTGCTGTCGCTGGTGGCGGCGTCGTCCAGCCGCGGGATGGCGGCGGCGCGGTAGCCGGGCTTGCGCGGCTCGTACCCGTGGTGCACGGGCTCGATGAGGCCGTCGAAGACGAGCACATCCACCAGCTGCTGGATGTCGTCCTCCTCGAGCGTCTGGTTCTTTGCGATTCCCGCCTCCCCTATGAGGACGGCGATCTGCTTGGTGGTAGGGTACCCCTTGTACCCGGCGGGCAGCGGGCGCAGCACGTTTTTCCTCGCCCCTGCCGCCTCGGTTGCCGCATGGCCGTTGACCTTTGGCGGCTTCTCGCCGCCGCCGCCGCCGTCCACGCCCGCTTCGGCGGCCGAGCGCTTCTTGCCCTTTTTGGCCTGGTCGGCCGACCCCTTGATGGCCTTCTTGGGCGCGCGAGAGGAGGCACCGCCGCCGAAGGACGTCGTCCCGGGGGTAACATGCGATCTGTAGGTGCTCTGCGCCTTGACAATGTCAAAGACGACGCGCTCTAGCTCGTCGATGAAGGCCTCGTCGAGGGTCGAGTCGTTGTACCAGGGCCCGCCGGTGGCCTTCTCGGACGGCTTCAGGTTGGCCTTGATGTACATCTTCTTGTTGGGGTGCTCGACGCTCTTCATCTCCGAGATGAAGCCTTTGCTCTCGAGCTGCTTGAGCGCCTGCTTGAGCGTCGCGTCGTGCATGCCCAGGCGCCGCAGGATCACGCGCGACCAGATCCCGTCGGCGCCCGCCTCGTCGATGAGCGAGTAGACGAGCACGGCATCGCTGGAGGGGAGGTTGTTGTATCTGTGTATTTGGGAAGCAAAAAGTTAGAGCCGGGCGTCACCAGTGTAGCGTGTTTTACCTGCCGGACGGCTTGCGCTCCGTTCACAATTTACAGGGTCCAAGGGGCTACGGGTACGTAGGTTGGAGAGGAGGGAGGGCCCTACTTTTGGGCATCTGCGCGCGTGCGGTACTTCCATGACAGTCCCTTGCGCTGGTCGTTGACGGGCACCAACAGCTTGTCGTCCGTCAGCCCCTGCACCACGCGCATGAGCAGCATGGGGCTGTCCTCGGGGATCACGCCGAGCGCGAAGAGGTCCTTCTGGGTGTAGAGGCGGCCGACGGAGCCGTTGTTGACGCAGGCCTCGTAGAGCTCATCCTTCAGCTCCTGGACCTTGGCCGGGTCCTCGGCCGTCGACGGCGTCGACCGCGCGGTCGCCATCTTGGGGATAATTCTGGAGCGGCGTTTCGGTGGTCGAGGTTGTTGTCAGACAGCCCGGCCGCCGACAGCCCCGGCCAAGGAGCAGCGGGGGTGAAGCGTGCAGGAGCCGCGTATGAGTCAACGGCCGCGGGGAGGATTCGAGGCAGGGACGTCGCGGGCGCTAGGGCCAATTTGAGAACTATGTATCGGGGGTTCGGGGTAGATAGCGAATCAATCAATAGCGCGTCGTTGTCAGCCTTCACCCGAGGCACTCGCGACAAGAAATGCGACAATTCCGTCAACCCATGTCAGAGTCAGGAAATTCCCCCCGCCAAAAGCTCTTACTGCCGGCAGTAAACCGGCCGGTTCCTCACCGCCCAGAACGACCAACTAATGTGGGTCAGTGAACAGCCAGCGGGGTTTGTGACTTACACGACGATTGATAGACGAAAGAGGCAATTTTGGAAGGAGGCCTGTTTGGCCGCATTGCTGAGAAGCCATCTAGGTGTACCTACCCAAGTTAAAAGGGAATCCCGATGAACCCAGGCTTATGCATCCATGCTTCCTCCAAGCGCAAAAATTTCCTTCGAGCCCAAGATAGTTTGTCGATGACCCCGTTGGTGCCATAATCCCTTTCTTTCTCCCAAGCAGTGCCAAAACGGCGCAAGGAGAAAAGAGAAGAGTCCGTCACCCTTCAAGCAAAGAATTGACCTACACAGACAATGTGTGAAAACGGAGTAGAGAGTGGGTGGGGTTTGGACTGAAACACAAGGTGGTGGAGGGCAACGCAAAAGATCAGAAAAGGCAGTGTCAGTTCCATGGACATCAGCCGTGTCGGAGGTAGGTAGGCAGCCTAGTCTTCCTCGCCATATGTGCTTCCAACAGTGGTGCTCATATCGACGTGGGCGCCGCCAAGACCATCTCAGCCGGCCATCTTGAAGTCCTCTTCTCCGTCGGAGTCTTGCTTCTCCTGATGGTCATAGTTCGCCGGGAAGAGCGATGCAGCGTAACCACGTACGAGGAGGACGATCCTCTTCAGTTCGTTCCTGAGAGGCTTCGAGTTCCTGTTTCGGTGGGAGAGGAGCGCCGGATTTTTCTCAAAACTCTTGTGAAGATCGTTGGCAAAGCAGTAGATGAACGGCCGGATGTGCTTGTACTCGATCATGACGTCCGCCTCCTGCATGCCTTGCAGCATGAGGTTGAATTCACCCTCGGTGAGCTCCTCGACGAGATCCGGGAACATTCTCTGTCCGATGGGGGAAAACGGCCCAAGTTAGCATTTGCCCTGTCAATAGTTTACCGGGAAAGAAGAAATGGCGTGAGGGGAGGTGGGAAAGGTCACGATGGGCAGGAATAGCACAAGGATATTGGCGCAGCAGTCTTACAATGAACTCCTCATACACCGGAGCGCCGGTACGGAAGGAAAGGTCTCCGCTAGGGGCCTTGAAGTGCGCGCCCAGCCAGCCGTCGCTGTTGATGATGGCGTCGTTCCGGGTGATGCTCTCAGTGAGGGCGACGAGCTGGTCGAGGACGTCGACCTTTCCTTCTTTCTCAAGCTCGTGAATCAGAGCCGTCAGCCTCCTAGATGGGGGTATGGCTTGACGGGCTCTGTCATGCTGACGGTGGTGCTTTCCGGTGGATTTCTGCACTCCGGGCCAGGCGATTTGCGAGCCGAGGTTCTTGCGCTGATTTCTGCTGAAGGCTGTCGTCTCCTTCCACAGACGGCCAAGGCTCTGCTGAGGCTCCTGGGCCGAGCGCTCCTGGGCCGGGAACCGCTGGCCCAGGAGCTGCTGTGCAGGGAGTGGCTTGTGGGACGGGAGCGGTTGGGGTGCAGGCTGGCCATGACAGGCCGCGGCGCCGCCCGCCACGGGCGTCACCTGTGTGTCGGATCGGTCTCGGAAAAACTGCCTGTGGGCAGCCTCGTAGTCGGGAGGAAATCCCATGACATTCTCGCCGGCGGGATCGTGAAGATCGTTGCCCATGAGTACCGCGTTGCTGTGGCCAGGGCCGGCGCTAGGGAGATCCATGCCGTCAAGGTCCACAGGGCCACCACCGGAATAGAGCGCCGTAAAAGGAACAACATCAGAAGGAGGGAACTGATTCGTGCCAGGGCCGCCATAATGGACCCCATTCTGTGTGTACGCACCGTTGCTAGGCCGCACGATACTGGTAGGTGCCGGGAGTGAGGGGTGGACCTGGAACTCTAGGACGTTCTTCTCGTACGCGCTGCTGACAGGGCTGTTGTCAGGCTGCACGTCTCCAACATCTCCCGAGACGGGAGACGGCATCTGGTATCCCGACATATCCTCCTGTCCGTACGCATCACCGGTCGCCTGCATGTCGCTGGTAGCTCCTGGGGTGCAAACGGACACCGGATACGTCGTCATATCTTGGCCATACGCATTGTCAGTCGGCTGCTTGTAGCCGGCAGCTCCCGAGGTCGAGCGCTGCATCTGCTGTCCCGGCATCTGCTGTTCATAGCCATTATTGGCGGGCTGCATGTGATCGTCGGCTCCCGAGGTATAGACCGACACCGGATGTGTCGCCACATTCCGTTCATACGCATTGTTGGCGGGCTGCCTGTGTCCAGTACCTTCCGACATCGAAGGCTGCACCTGATGCTCCAGTGAATGCTCTCTATAGCCATTGTTGGTGGGCTGCGTCTGGCCGGTGCTTTCCGAGATCGAAAGCTCCATCTGGTACTCCGGCGATCGCGGTCCATAGGCATCGTCCGTGGGCTGCGGATGGCTGGTAGCTTCCGTCCTATAAGCCGGCACCCGATATTTGGCGTCGTTGGTGAACCGAGTGAGGCCGCTAGGCGCCGAGGTATACGCCGGCTCCGCGTATGCCTCCATGTGCTGTCCGCCCTGGGTGCCGGTATGCTGTCCATTCGGGGTGTTGGTAGAGTGCAGCGTGCGTCCGGCGGTTACCGTAACGGAAGACGGCACCTCGTTCGGATGATCGCTGGATTGACGAGGACGACAGGGCGACTCCGCAAAATTGGGCACAAATCTGCTGGTGTCCGCGCTATAGCCGGTGCCCGACGAGAGGTTCAGATCATTCAAGATCCTGTTGTGGATCGGAGTGGTCGGGGGACGAAGAGGAACAGGCGCAAGAGGAGCGTCCAGGCGGCCCGTGATAGCGCCGATCTGCGGGAGCCGATGCTCCTCGTTTCCGTGCCGAGCAAGAGCCGCGAGAGGAGCTAAGGGAGCGGGCTGAGCAGCGTTGACGCCAGGATGCTGAGAGACTAGAGAAGGTTGGGCATCATTGGCACCAGACTGCTGAGAGAGCCCGACCGTGTTTTTGGCTGAGAGGTCACTGATTGGCGGCTGAGGTGCCTTGGCGTTCTGATATCCCGACGGCTTGTTGCCGACAATTTTGCCGGGTGCCCGATTCTCGTTACGGGCAGGGCCATTTCCGGGGATAGGCGGTAGGTTTGGCTTCTCGACGCGAGAACGGAACGGGTTCTGGGGATCACTCGGCTTGACGCCCGGCTTGTCCGCCCTCTGGGGTCCAGGAGCTTGGGCGGCTAGGGCGGTGGTCTCGGGCTGCTCGCTGTTCAAGGTCTCTGCCGAGCGACTGCCGCTTGCAATCTTCGCCATCTCGTCGATCACGGCTCTACTCCGGGCAGCTTTTCCGTGAACATCGGGGCCGAGGAACGGAGAGAAGAAAAAGACGTGCTCCTTCTGCACCGTCTCCTTGACGCAAAGATTGGTTCCGGCGTCACGAGCAGTGAGCTTGAAGAGTTGCAGACTCTTGCCTGACTTGAGCTTGACCACCCTCATCGCCCTCGGATCATGCTCGATGGGAGGCCTGTGCTCGCAGCATCCGGCGGTAGGACGTCGACCTCTCCCGGCACTCATGGCGGTCGCAGCCTCGGCATTTCTCTGGGCCTCGCCGTTGACTCCAGTATTCTTGCCAGCCTTTTTGCCAGCCTTCTTGACAGCCTCAGCAGCGGCTTTTTCGGCCTTGACAGCTGCGCTGTGTTTGGCAAGCGTTAGGTCGCTAGGCGTCATGCCGACCCAGATGTAGCCTTGCACGGCGTTATTGTCCGGTTTGGGATCCAGCTCCTCTTGGCTCGGTTGGACGCCTGGAAAGCTGCCCTTTCCGTCGCGGGCCCCAAGGGTCTTGGGGCCGATCTTCAGGACGTTGAGCTCTATGCCAATGGTATATTTAGGTGGAACTCCATGAATGTACGCCTGGCCCTCAATGTCCCAGGCCAGATGGCGAGGGCGGATGGCCTGGCCGACGTCTGAAGCTCCGCTTTCCATAGCTGCGCCTGGTCCTGTGATGACTAGTTGAGGTGTCAGCGAGCTGGAGGTGGAAAGGTGGGGGAGGTTGCGTAGAATGCCAGGGCCGAGGATCCGAGCGTCGAAAGGCTCTGGAGGAAGGAAAGCACAATGAATGGGTAGGCGGAGGTGAAAGGAAAACAGTTACCAATGAGCTGGATCTAGACAGGAAGTGTGCTTACCTTGGGTGGGTGGTGTCGCTCTATCCTCGTCAAGGTCGATAACCTCGCGTCCCGCGGCCATAATCGCAAAAGCTGCCTCCTACTGACCGGGCGAGATTGAAAAGTGCGGACCAGGCAGGAAGTTGATTATGTAGTAGAAAGGTATTCCTTTTCTGCGCAGCGAGTGTCTGAAGCCTTTGCACTGTTTGGATGGGAAGAAGGTGGTGGTGAGAGGAAGACGAAATGAAGCGTGGGGTGGAGGAAGGTTGGAACCGGCCCGAGCTCGAGTTGATGCGGAGGAAGAGATTTTGTGTCTGGGAGGTAGAGCGGATCCAAAAAATCTGTGTAGGTGCAGGTAGGTGGTAACTAGGTAGGAGGTAGGTCCCGGCCCTACCCGGTCTCTGAGAGGTGGGTAGTGGGAGAAATCAAAATAAACGACCCTACCAAGGGAACTAGGGAAGGAGCGAGCAACCGACCCCAGGTATGGAGTGGGAACAGGCCTCGACGCTGTCGTCTGTGCAGAATCAAAGAAGAGAGTGATTGGTCATGCAGGATCCCCAGCCCATTCTTATTATATCAGCGCTCAGTCTCATTGCCTACCCGCCAACAGGGCCACGGGTTTTAACCTGATCCTGCCGCAGGCTGGGAATAGTGCGTGCTGCAGAGGAAATCGTCGAGATAATTCCCTTTCCGCAGCTTGATATCTGCTTAGCATCATGAGATCTCACCTCGAATCCGTGGGCGATCGATGCCAGACTCACACCAAACATACCTAGTTAATCAAAAACGACGAATCAGTTGACTACTTGCCAGCTGCTATCAGTCTGGGTAAAAATACTTAGGAAGTTCTGTAGCTTTGGTAGACGGCCAACCCCCACGAACATACCCAGAGGACCCCATATCAGACCACATCCAATGCAAGCTCAACTTCCTGCGGTTCATTGATTATGTCAGCATGGATTCCCTCAGGCAAAGTATGAATATCGGCCAAGTGGAACGGGCGCAGGTAGAAGCTCTTCGGAAGCCAGGACGCAGGTTTCATGCAGGTGTCCAGTATGCGTGTCTGATGTGCCAGGGAGAAAAATGTAATCACACAGTCTGATAGATTTCGCTAGCAAAGGTCGGGCAACTCAGTAGCCAAAAATAGCTTCATATCGTAGCCACTGAGATGGAACCGATTCCCCATCAACGTGGTGAAAAGGGGACTGGAGGCGCTGGCAAGATAATTTGCATAGCTATGGCTCTCACGTGGAACCAATCATGGGCTGGCAAAACCGGGAGTGAGGTACAGGCTATTCAAGAAAAGTATTAAATGCATCATGACATTAAGCACCAGCTAGAGGCAACAGAAAAGTACCAGGATACACAACAGATCTGCTATATACAAATGTCCATGATGTAGAGGACGGGAACCATGTCTCGAAACACTAGGTGGTGCTCCTTCTGGGAATCTTTTCAAGTACAGGAGAGGGGATACCCTCATCTAGCGCCTTCCTCTTCCGCGTGTTGACTGGTGGTGGCATGCGTGCCTCCTGCGAGCAGGTTCCCGCGCTTTCACTGCTGGGCACATCTCGCCCCCGTAGCGACCGCCTTGGAGCGCCCGGCAGGCCTATGCCGCCTGCCTGTCGGGCCCGATTTTTCTGTGAAGATTGGTTGCCTGACTTTGGGGTGTTCCGCTTGCCAGCGCTGCTACCGGCCTGTCCGCTTGGCTCTCCGCTATTTTTTCTGCTGAAGCCTCCAATGCGTTCCTTGCTCGACCTTCCACTGGTCTGCCTGGCGATCTGCTGTGAGCTCGGCTCCTGGTTCTCCAACGCCGCGGGAACCGGCGGCTCGGCCAACGTCCGTGGGACGCCGGCGGACAGGCGGGGCTCGTGGGGCGGCATGCCCGGGATCTTCTCTACTTCGTCTTGGGAATCTCTCAAACCAGTCGTCTCTCTCGTGGCCGTGGCCTGGTGGGTGAAAAGGCTGTCTTGGGACAGAGGTGATGTCTTGCTGGTCATATCGCCGTCGGAGCTGGGCTGGCTGCCCGTCTCGTCCTTGGTATGACACGCCGGGCGCTGGCTGCCTATGATGGGCGAGCAACAATAGTCCTCCGAGTCAAGGCATCTCTTGTTGATGGCTTCCATAGCCTCAAGTAGCTTGTGTGTGTCGGCGCGATGCTGGGGGTCAACGACCAACAGATGGTTCCCAATGAAGTCGACTACGTCATGGATGAATGCGCTGCAACGCTTGTGGCTTCGGATCTCGTCCATTTCCTATCAAGAGCAGGGTGGCTGAGTTAGATATGATCCATGTAATATACGTGACTTTTCGGGTTGTGGTGCAAGAGTGCATTGAGAGTGGTGTTAAATCGTGCAAGAACGGGTAGAGGACACACCTTTTGCACCGACTGCTTGACCTCGGCGACTCCAGGAGCGGTAGTGTTGAAGTACTTGTCTTGGGGGAGCTGATCAAACATGATCTCTGTGTCGTCGTCCCGTCGTCTCTGGTTGAAGGCATTGTATCCTTCCCAGCCGTAGATGTACCAGGCCATGAGCTCGAGCATGACAGCACCTAGCGACCAGAGGTCCGAGCTGGGCGAAACGGAGATGCCGTCGCATTCGGGCGCCTTGTGAGTGGGCGACCGGCCTACGGCATGCGCTGGAACCACTCTCGACTCGAGCCTGTGGAATGCCGTGAATCCGAAATCGGAAATCTTGAAGGTGCCCAGACTCCAGCACCCGCCTGGCTGTGGATCGCGAGAACGGAAGAAGAGTATATTGGCAGGTTTGATGTCTCCGTGGCGGCCGTAGATCTTCTTGCTCACCGGTGGCATCTCCTGTTTGTTATCCTTGCGGATCGGGGACGAATGGACGAGTTTGAGGCCACTGGCCAGCGAAGAGAGCTGTTTGGAGATCCAGCGGGCCAGAGAAGCATCGCGAGGCAGGCTTTCCAGATCCGGATACTCGCGTGTCATGAATTCCTCAAGATTGGCGTCGGCCCAGGGGAATATGAGGTAGTAGTGATTGCTGTGGCTGAGCGTGCCCAGAAGACGCACGAGGCTTGGGTTGTTTTCCTCCATGAGCCGTTTCAGGCAGTTAACCTCTTGCTCGAAGGCCTCCTTGCTGGTTCCCTCTCTGAGGATCTTGACAGCAAAATAGGGGTTCCTTTCGGGAGCCTGATATTTGTAAGCCATTGTGAGCAGTTGGCAGCGGAAAGAGGTTTAGCTTCCTTGCGACATGGCCGCGTAGGAGGAGAAGACAGGGAGTGGAGGACAAAGGGACTAGGGTTATAGACGCACGGTTGGGTCGAACAGGTTGTGGTGGTGCTCATGTATCTGGATCTTGTGGACTACAGAGAAACCGCCCGTGGTTTCCTGCATCTCCATTAAACCGTCAAGGGCGTCGTCGAGACCCTCGAGCTCGACAAAAGGGAGGATGCTGTGGTAGCCCAGGGGGTAATGATGGACCTTGGGAGCGTCTGGATTGCTCAATTGTAGGAAGGGGGCCAACATGGACCATTGGTTGTCGTGAAAGTATTCAATGTCGATTGGCCTCCATGACTGCATACTCTTGACGGGAATTGTTAATGCGTCGCCACCGCCCGGGGGCACGCATTTTCTGTATAGGGTCCTGCTACGTGGTTTCCTGGGAGTATGTTGGTAAACAAACGGAAGGTCTTTATCCGAAATGTTCTCTTGGATAAAGTCGACGATGGCCGGCACCTTCTCCAACAGGACAAGGATGGCAAATAACTTTCTCCTGGTGGTCTTCTCGTGGTTGCCAGGGTGAGACGTAAGTGGCGGCGAGATGTCCACAATCTTGGCGCTCAGTTTTGAAGCATCAGCAATACCGTGGGAGTTCAGCTCCTTCTCTACTGTCTCCCTGGTTATCAATTCGCCCAGTTTGTTGAACGGCAAGAATCCTTTCAGAGGTCTGCTGTGTAGCCATTTCGGGTCCACCAAGAGATTCTCGATGGTTTGGCGAAGGGGCTGAAGGGTTTTGTGGGAGTCCTTGGGTACTGACGAATATCCTTCCCGGTGTACCGGCCCGCTGTCGACGTGTAGCTGAGGAGGGAACGTAGAGATGTCGGTAAAATTGTTGCCTGCTCCGGCCACAAGGTGCTCGCCCTGATGGTGGTGGTCGAAGAGGCTCTCGGACCGCTGGGAGATGAACTCCAGTTGTTTGGTGTCGCCAAAATCATCGATTACGCTGGCGTCATTGGTGTCCCTGTGCGTGAACGTGGTGGCGGGTTCGAAGGCGACGCTATCGACGTGAGACCCGAGGAGCGGCTCTGGCCCTCGACGAGAGGAGCGCTTCAAAGCCGGATAGCGCGTCAGTGTTTCGCCACTGGGATAGAGTGGAGCTGCGTCGCAGCGCCGAGAAAGTGCATTTGCAGGTGCCACTGGAAGCAATGCGCCGTACCATCTTGGGCTGGTGGGTGCTTTTCAGCACCCACGTCGAGTCACTGACCAAGTGACTGCGCGGGGTTCCGCTTTCGAACCGTGTCTCACAATCGAGCGCGTTGAAGATAATGAATTCTGTAGCAGGAGGCGCGGGATTGCGGGCACCACGCGAGAAATTGGAGTCCGTTGGTTCGTCAGAAGAGGTCGCACATCGTATAGACCTAGACGGCAAGGCGGCGGAGAAGAACGGACGGGGGATAAGAAAGCGGGTGGGGACATCACCGCTGACCTTACCTTCACCTCACGTGTTGGGGACCCAGAGCCGCGCCTCACCGTAGCCCGATGCTCAGCCATGTGCCCGCCGACCGCGGCGCACTAACCGCACCACCATCTTGCGGTCCTCTTTGCGACTTCTGTCGTGCCGCCGGCTTGGATTGCGTCCCATTCCTTGATTGTTAGGACGAGCCGAGGACAGCGGGCGTGGTCTCCATTTCGCTCCTCCCTGCCTGTTTTTTCCTTCTTTTTTTCCCCTTTTCTTGCGTGATGGCGAGGAGCGCACAAACTCTCCACCACCGATAGCAGCACATGCTTGGGAACTGGATGGCAGCCCATCCGGCATCAGGCGGGATGGACCGCTGCGTCGGAGACAGTGCTGCTTAGAGGGATTAGGATACCTGCCTACCAGGTAGTAAGCCTATATCGGTAGCCCCGCCATGCTCGCCCAGGAGGGTGAACGGGGGCTAAGGCCGGGCATGTCGAGAAGCTGGAACGTTGGATAGGCAAGCAAAGCCCTCCCGCGTGAATTGAGTTGGATCCACAAAACCTGTCTCGCCCAATTGTGGGTGGCTAAGCACCTTATCGAAGGACAAACAGACCCGACGGCTGGTCACGCCCGCCCGCCTGCCCGTTAGGTTCTTCTAACCTCATCAAAAACCGCCTAACAGAATCAACAGCACTCAAAGCATCAGCCACGCTGATATTCCAAAAGCCTATTTTAGTCGCAGCCACCGAGCGCCTCGCCGAGTCCGGCTTGCATTGAGTGCTGAACCTCAGCCCTCGACGGGTCGAATGCGATGACGTTCGAGTCGGCGAACTATGCATCCTGCATTTGCCGATCTGGTGGGGAAAGGGGCAGGCTGTGCCGTCCGCCTGGTCCTGGATCCCGCGCTTCTCGTTGGTGCAGATGGCTGGAGCGGCCGGCTGCCGTGGCTGCACCTTCTCTTCCGATTCCGGCTACTGGCATATCATTGCCCAGTAAAAACTCCCTCGATGCTGCATGCTGTAACGTTACACGGATGTAGGTAGGGGCACAAAGGAGGGCGTGAGAGAATTCTGAGCCTTCCCTCACGCGCGATCCCCCATCTGGTCTCGCTCGATGGGCCGTTGGGGGCTTCGAGCGAAACTGGGCGCTTGAAGCCAATTTCCACTCACGCCAAACACGAAGGGCGGAGGAATCCCAAGGCAAAGGTACTGACCGCTCGGGCAAGGACTTCGGCTACGTGCCGCTTGGAATCATCGGGACAGCTAATCAACGGTCGTTTGTCTCGTTGGCTTAGACTCACACGATCGCAGGTCAGGCTGCAAGGAAGATCCCACGAGCCCAGGAGCGCCACGTTGTGTGTGGGCTGACATGACAGTGGCGAAGTAAAGGGGTGCCCAGCAGACCCCCGAGGGGGCACCGGGCTTACTGCGATAGGTAGACACAAGAGCATCGGGTGTGTGTGTGTGGAGGTCCTCGCCGCGGTAGTACCCTCATCCGGCCGCCAATTGCCGCCACGCTCTGTCAAGCAAAGATGAAAAAGGTAAGGCTAGAAATGTAGGTAAGGCCCCACTTGTTCGCCCCATTGACGATGGCTCCTGCCCATATACAGGCGACCGCCCTTCGGCGTTTACCAGCGGGTTCTCGCTGCGCTCGATCAATTTCTAGCAAGCTCCTACCCTCGTTAGCGTTTCCAACGTGAACCAGAGGGTCCAACGACGACGGCCATCAACAGTCCCCTTCCCTAGAATATCGGATAGGTTTTCTATATCTATTGCCACTTCAGGACTTAAAACTTCTGGTACCCCTTCTCCTTCGATTTAAAAAGGAAAAAAGAAAAGAAAACATTTCTCATGGCCCTTCTATCCTCCCATGGCACTCCTGTCGAACCACACCGGTGCAAGGTGCCAACAAAATACATCTCCGACTCGGGCTGTCTCCTTGAGGCACTCCACCATGTCATGGGCGAAAGCAGCTACCATATCTTTGTGAGCAACAACGCCTACAACATCACCTCGACCGAGCAGCTGGTAGACTTGGTAAGTTCTCATGTGAAGCTGGGAAGAGGCGAATAGCACGCGGAACGACAGCATCCTCACTGAAATGTGTGTTACAGAAAGAAGTGGTACGGCAGTATGGGATTTTGCGCAAACAGAAATCCGGCAATGTCCGCTCCCCGAAGCTGAGGAGAACAAGATCGTCCGTCAGGATACCGCCAGTCGGCGCCTGAGAGAACGAGGGGAGGCTCCATTTCAGAGTCAGCGTTCTTTTAGCGTGGAGGATGTATAAATGTGCCGTGTCGGGGCACATCGAATGGAGCCAGGTTGCTCCATATACAATGGATAGTTTGTTCATGTTGTCCAGTCAGCGATGTTACCAATAGATAGGTTGTGTTCAATATGAACCATGGATGCGAACCACGCTCGGCCTGGGTCGCGGTGAGCCACGAAAACAAATCGACAGCTGGGTGCTGCACCCGAATTCTACTGCATTCGCTTCCTAGCGGCATTTTTCTATTCCTGCTTGTAATTGGGCATCCACCCACTGCAGTATGCAGTTTGACGCCGGGCGTTGCTACGCCGGAATCAGGGGACGAACTTCTTCATACAAACGAGGGAGGAAAGGCCGCGATGGGGAGTAGGATGCCCAGCAATAATAGTCCGGGGAGAAGGCGGAAAGGGGTGGGCAAGAAAAGGAAGGCGATAGGTGCAGAAGTAGATGGATAATCGGGCAAACACATAGGCAGACAAGGCATTGGGAGGGTAAGGCAGGCTGACCAAGGACGGCCGGACAGGCAAGCACCGATAGCAACGCTGTGGATCTACCGCGCCTACTTGACTTGAGCTCTCTGTAATTGGGTCGGCAGCCCCGCGTGAGACTTGCACGTCACGTCTAGGTAAAACAGCACTTTCTATCATGCCCTATGCATGGAGCAGGCTGCCTCCTGTATGTCTCTCGGGCGGGGTCATCCTCGCGAGCCACCAGCAGATCTATGTGACAGCAAAGGCTTCCATACTACAAAAGACCAAGGTTTCCGAATATAAACCTAAGGGCCGTCGTGTTTCTCTCCAGCATGATAGGAAACAGCTATTCTGCGAGGGCGCAGGAGAGTGCCCCGCGCTTAGTGCCCGACGACAGCTCAGACGAAGGCCACGAGAAGGTGGTTGACGAGCCGGAATACCCTCTAACAAGCACCGACCTGGAACCAGTCGATAAAATCCCAGCAATGCCGCAGTCAGCCAACGCACAGGACCAGGTCGCGAGTATGCCTGCACCCGCTATCATGATGGTGGAGGGCCAGGCCATGTCGTCCCACACATCAAGCCTCCATCAAGCCGCCGTCATGCCCACAAACCCTATGATTATGGTAGGGGACCGGGTCGTGCTGCCCCACACATCTGGCCTTCCTCGAGACGCGACTGCATCTTCCGATCCCAACAGCGGCAAGCTCGGTGATGGCAATGAGCTCGACGATGATGATGAGGATGGGGCGCTTCCGGAGCCAGACGACCCAATGAGCTTGGAAGACCTGCTCTATTGTTATGGGATCTCCCACGCGGATGAGAACGTGGGAGTCAGATTTGTACGTCCCTTCCTTCCCTTGGTCTTTTGCTTTGATCCTTCAATAGCACGGCTGGGAACAGCGGGGACGCTAACCAGAACCCCCTACATAGTGGCCATACGCCAAGCTCCGCAGTGTCATGACCCGAGAGCGTGTGCTCCGTGCCCTGCATGAGGAGTGCGGTTTTGACCAGGCAGAAGCACAGAATTACTGCTCCAGAATAGTGCCCGCGAGCGACGACGCCGACACGGAAACGCTGGCGGCAGACTCGATCAGGTGGCGGAAGCCCGAGGAGCCTCACACGACTCAGCGAGCCGAATACCTCCGCATCTTCGCCATCTTGATACTACAGAAAAAAGGCGCCCTGCTGAGAAACTTCATCGAGCAGGGCGTTTCGGACCGCGAGCTGCCTTTAAAGGCCCTGCCTCCCACACGGCGCACTAAGGGCGGCATCAGGCTGGTGCTGCCGGAAGAGCCATCCCCTCGGCCACAGGGGTGCTTTCAGCGGCACGAACTCAATATGTTCATCTCGACGCAGTGGAGATTTGTGCCACCTTACTTTGCCCCGTCGGCCAGCGGGGACGCGGCACACTACGATCTACCTCCCGAGGCGATCCTGCCCTGGGTCGAGATAAAGAGCGCCAGCGCCGGCCAGTCGACATGGAAGGAGGAAGAGGGGAGCGGCGGGTACGGAATCGTCAAAAGGGTGAGAATCCATCCGGACTGTCACAGCTTGGGGACGCTTTTAGGCTCGGTAGGTACTCGCTTCCATTATTTGCATCGTATCCACGCACACACACACAATACACACACACACACACACACACACACACACACACACTCTCTCTCTCTCTCTCTCTCTCTCTCTCTCTCTCTCTCTCTCTCTCTCTCTCTCTCTCTCTCTCTCTCTCTCTCTCTCTCTCTCTCTCCATTCCCTTTTCCTCCTTTGGTGGGTGTCGTCCTAACCGCATGAGGGATTACCTGGGGCATGCCACGTTCTATAGTCATCCTTGCCTGATCGGTTTTTCGCCATCAAGTCCCTTCGCAAGCAGGATCTCGGCGAGTTTACCAAAGAAGTCGAAATGCTCAAAAGGTTTAGCGGCACCGGGCATCCGCATCTAGTCACGCTTCTATCGACCTTTACCCACCTTGGTTCGTATCACTTCATTTTCCCCTGGGCAAAAGGCGATCTCGACCAGTGGTGGTCTCGCAGCATCAAGCCGCCGCCCAACAAACTCAAGTTCAGACAGTGGATCGCCAGGCAGATATCCGGGCTGGCTGATGCCATGCACGCGATCCACGAGCCCAAGCAAGGCAATAGCAACCTCTCGCCCGATGAGAAGAGGTTTGGGCGTCACGGCGACCTCAAGCCCGAGAACGTGCTCTGGTTCGCCTCGAGCAGAGATGAGATGGGTATTCTGGTGATAGCGGATTTCGGCATCTCGGCCGTCCACCGAGACATCAGCAGATCAAACGTGCCCAACGAAAACCTCCCGCGCACGCCGGCATACCGGCCGCCAGAGTGCGACATGGAAGGCGGAAAGATCGCCCGGGCCTTCGATATCTGGACCATGGGCTGCATCTTTCTCGAGATGGTCGCGTGGCTTCTGGGCGGTGCCGAAGGCCGGGCAACGTTCAAAAGGGAGAGACGGGCGCTCTATCTGGCGACGGTCCCCACCGATATATACTTCGACATCCAAGAAATGCCCAGATCAAATGGCATGACCGGGGGCAGTGGGAAGTATGTCTTCATGGTAAAGGAGGGGGTCACGAAGGTTTGTGCGAGCCTATCCCGACACGACAGTCCTACTCTTTTACGTCAAACACTGACTCCAAACGGATGCATGAATCAAGTATATCGAAAAGCTGCACGCCCACCCAGCCTGCACGGACTACCTGCACGGACTACTAAAACTCGTGCACGAGGATATGCTGGTGATCATTTCGCCAACGCGACAGCGCATTCGGGCCAGGCCGCTCTCGGATAAGCTCAAAACCATGTGCGATCGAGCAATGGGAGATGATCCGGCATACATCCTCGCGCCGGCCCCTTGGCCAGGGTTTAGAGTCGACCGGCAGCCGGCGGTCGAGGCGCCGCTGATTGAAAACGCGCGTCGGTTGCTCGATGGACAGGATTCTCGGTCAGGACGGGCACCGACGGTGTTTGCCGCCGGTGCGACCGAGATTATGACCGTGTCGCAGTTTACGGAGCTCCAGGGAGACTGAAGTGCATATCCTTGCGGGCGAAGACAAGATCAGCCTCGCTAGGGTTCACGCCATCTGGGAGTGTCAAACGATACGTTCTTCAGCTCTGCCGGCGTCGTGGTTTTCTATACGCTACCAATGAAGTTGATGTTGGAAATGTACCATCCCGCAGACAGATGATATAACAAAGAAAAAAAAAAAAAAAAGAAGGGAGATGGAATAAGAAAGAAGAAAAAAACATAGCCTATTCCTCCCGTCGAATTCTTGTTGCTCACCAGTTGCTCACTGCCAGTGGTTGAAAAGACCGACATTGACCCAATTGACCCACAACCGGTGGACCACATGAGTCCACCACACACATCCCCCCCCCCCCCNGAGGGCTTCGAGTTCCGACTGGAGGCAGCACGTCATCGTCAGAGACCGGGACCAAGTCAGAAACTGCCGACGTGCTGATGCGGCTGGGTCTTACTTACAGGTTTGAGGCCGCGAGGGAGAGTGCACTGGTAGTACCCACGCGTCCACTGTTTTTTTCGCCATTTGCACTCCCACATCAGCACGGGGCTTTACTTCATACCGTATGTGTTCAGCGACCCACTTCAATACCGAACTGGCCGCGTCCGAACAGACCAACCAGGAATTTTATGAGCGGGAACTCGTCAAGATATCGAGCCTGGATGATGACCGTCTTCCGGGGCTGGTACTTGGGCTTCGACATCGATAAGTCGGGCTTACAGGCTCGAGCACGGGAAAAGCGTTCCACTAGGTAATGGAGGAAGGATAGTGCTAAGGATAGGGGTATGAGATGAGCGGTCAAGGGCTGCTGGAGAAGAGACAGAACTTGCTCGTCAAGGTCGGTGGATATGTGTATGAGGGAGTCAGGAGAGATGGTTCGAGGGGGCATAAGGTATAAATAAGGCCGAGACAAGAGGCATCATACTACATCATACAACACACAGCACAGCAGCGGATGGAATAGATAGGTCGAGCGGCTGCAGCTCGGCGCATTGGCGGTGGGCCGCAGCCGCCATACCTGACAACTGGCTGGAGGCCATACGCATGCGGTCGGGTGGTGAGGCCCTGAAACCCCATCTTCCGATAGAATCAGAGAGAAATCGTGACAATATTTTGAAATAGGACGTAGTAGAGTAGTATCTAAGAAATACGAGTGGAAAAAGTGTGCCTTCGCGAACTAAATACAGATAAATAAGCAGCCGATATTTTGCTGGGAGACGACTTGGAAATCCGAACCACCGTTGGGCGCGGGGCGGACAGCGAAGCAGAGGGTCCACCGGTTCCCTAGCTGAGCTGAGGTGGCGTTCAAATCTCACCATCACAAAAAAAAAAAAAAAAAAAAAAAAAAAAAAAAAATGACTCTAGCTCAACACATTTCACTTGATAAATTCCCAGCAATACTAACGCAAATAAAACTTGAAGCTTGGCCACTCTCCTCTGCAAGTTGTAAATAATACAATATATTTTTATTTTATTTTTTTACCTATAAAAAGGGTACTTTTTTTTCTCTCAATTGTCCGTTGTGGTAATACGCCCGACTGGAACATAAATTGCAAGTTCGCTTCTTTTTGTCGGGGGAGCCGCCCACGACTCAGCCACCAAAAAATTGAGCATTCTGATTGGACAACATCGGAACGGCCAGGCCGGCCGTGCCACCTCCGCCCGACCAGGCGGATACGGCCGCCCTAGAGCCTGGGGACGCCCCCGCAGGCCCCGATTGTTTTGGCATTGCCCGTCGAAGCTCCTGTGCTCCTGATGCATCCCGGCGACACCAGGAATGCCTCCCTAGACACACACATCTGGAGACGACGAGCGGCGACGGTAGATTTCAACACCAAGAGCCGCCTTCATCCGAATCAAGTCCTTCCAAGGTCGGCGAGGAAGTCAAGATGGACTGGGCACGGGATAATTTCGGACTCAGTGAACACAATCTCAACGCAGTCTTCAAGTATAAGCCGAGAGACAGCACCGTCGTCCAAATCCTGCGCGGGCACAAGGTGCGAACGACAGCCAGCATCGAGGAGGCAAGGGCGAGCTCAAGACTAACACCTCTTGACCTGCTACAGTATAAGCTGGAGTACTCTTCGCTGGAGTCTGATAGTCAATGGAGCGACTGGTTGAGCAAAGTACGTCGTCTAGCGTTTTGTCCCTCACGGTTGCCAGTAGAGCCAGTTTTCTAACTGCCCGAGATTCAGGACCTGCCAAAGCTCGATGGTAAAGAGTCTGGCCTTGTCTTGATGTAAGCTCACGCGCTGTAACTCCCGTCCCTAGTGCACACGACGATCCGGCTCCAGTCCCCCTAATACCGGTCCCACAGTCTAGCGAAGCGTCCGGGCGAGGTCCCTTTCCCGCCCGTTCAGAAAGCCCCCTCGAACGAGTGGGCCAAGTTCATAGAGGGCCAGATGTCAGCAGAAAAAGACGGCGCTTGGGGAGGCAATGTCAAAGCCTTATCTGCCCTTGAGGGGTCCGAGCCGGCCCCCGATGTTTCAAAGGAGGATGCTCTGGATGCTGCCGTTGCTGAGATGTTGGCGGCGGCGAAGAAGACGCCGAGGCGCGGCGTTCGGACCTTACCCTTCTCCCCTGACACCTTCAAGCGGGTGGCCGAGGGCATGCACACACACGGGTCCATAGCTCGCGTCATCAGCCGGGCCGACGTGCCTGTTTTCTCGGCCGACCGTGTCGAGATGGACGGCGAGACGGCGTGGGTCTACAGCTGCCGGTCTTCGCACGCGTGGGACTTCGACCTGGCCCTGTCGGTCACGTACTTCCCAGACTACGGTCTGACCTTCGCCATCGTCTACGGCTGCTACCTCTCCGCGTGCGACGAGATACTCAGGCGGCTGGACCGGATGCAGAGCCGCGAGGCAGCAAACCCGCTGCTCCTGCCGGGAATCTTTGCCGAGCTGGAGCATGGCCGCCACATGACCCTGGTCAACGCGACGATCACCAATGTCGAGTCCCGCATATTCGAACTCAACGCCCTGCAAGAGGAGTCGGAGCAGCGGCGGCGCGGCGGCGTGGCGGCTGCCGATGCAGACAAGAAAAACATTGCCAAGCGCAATGCCTGGCTCGACACCACATACCTCCGGAACGGGCTGGTCAGCTGGAACGCGCAGCTGGCCAAGATGGCTCAGCACGCGGACGAGATCGGCTCCCAGGCCGATGGGTTCGAATCCAAGATCCGGAAGCGCATTCAGTCCATCCGCGAGGAGTACGACGATTGGGCCCGAGACTGCACGATGCGTGTCGATGGAATGGCCATGGCTACGCAGTGGGTACGTACAAACCCCTTCCTTACGAAGCAGCAAACCTCTTAGCTAGCATCCGAAAAGCTAATAACTAATAACATTCCATCCATTCACAGGCTCAAGGCGAGATAAACGTAGAAATCGCCTTTGACACCAAGCGCGACTCCCAACACATGCGGTCGATTGCGCTCTTGACAATGGTTTTCCTACCCGGGACATTCCTCGCTGTAGGCCTCTCTCTTTTTTTTTTTTTTTTTTTTTTTTCCCCTCCCCCCGCCCGTTACCTCCTCTGTTACATGCATCCACCCACCTCTGTACTACCAACCCAGCCACTTCGCGAGGATCGGGACCCGCCGCACCCGGCAAACAAGGGGCAAGGGTATATGGGTAACGTGCTCAGCATACAACCCGCCACGGGCCGCCCGGGAAACCTCGCCTCTCACCCTTGCCTCCGTGCTCCCATGCCCGTACATGTTCGGAGCAACTCCTGCTGACTCAGCCACCTGTCTTACTAGAGCGTCTTCAGCATGACCTTCTTTGACTGGAAAGAGGGAGCATCGGTATCCAGCTACATCTGGATTTACTTTTTCATCGCAACCCTCATGACCCTTGTGATTATCGGCTTGTGGTGGTACTGGGTCGTTTACCGCCCGTCCAAGATACGGGCTTGGAACGAGGACGATGATGTCTAATCGTTGTCGCCGATACCTTTTTAAGGTCGGTCGTGTAAGCATGACCTTCTCGGGATCATTTATTGGCTACTAATTAGGGTATTTCTCCCATCGAGGGCACAGCTGATTAGCGAGATATTTTCCAACAATGTGGTGCAAAAACCCCCCCCCCCTCCTTTTTTTTTCCGCAGAGAAATCAAGTAGCCCATTCTAAACAGTACTCTCACGGGTAACACGCCCGATGCTTACTGACGACCACCATCCGCGGTCGCTGACTCGTCAGCTGCTGCCGAGTCTTTTCGCTCGCCATCCCTCTTCGGAGGCTCCGAGGGGATCCGCAGCGCCGAGGCGAATGGCAAGCCAGCCTTGAAATCGTAGCGCACCGCCCGCTCGAACCTGAGCACCCCTCCACGGCCGGCCGGCTGGTGTTTCCCGCTGCTGCTGCTGCCGCCGCCCGTGGCGTGGAACTTCCTGGAGCTACGGTTTCCGAAGCACATGGCGGTGGCTGGATTGGCCTCGGATCTACCTGCTTCTGCGGGTGCCCGCCGGTGGTGTGGTAGGGAGATGTCGTCAGCGGGCGAGAAAACGCCGCTCAGTGAGCCTAACGCCGCAAAAAAAAAAAAAAAAGAACGCACCTCGACGACGGTTTGTCTGACACGGAAGACAGGTGCCGAGACCCCTTCGATGATTTCGATGATTGGGCGATGCGGAAAAGACGAGCAAAAAATGGAGCCAATACGAAAAAGGGGGTTCACGCGGAAAGAGGGGCGAGGCAGTGCAGCGCAGTGCAGTGCAGCGCAGTTCACCGCCTCGTGATCATGATAGGCTTGGGAAGTTTTCCGTCTCTCGCGCCCTCTGCCAACGGAGAGGAAGAGGCGAGAAGTTGGTTGGACAGGAGAGGAGATGAGGGAAATTGCCAGCCAAGTAATAATAAAAAAAACGCTTGAGCCTCAAACTGGGATCGGCAGTGGAGATCGCCGGACTAGCCAGGCACCCGGCTCCAGGAGTCGCATACTTAGGTACATGATGCAGGATCTCTCGGACGCATCTGCAAGAAAGTAGACAAAAAAACAAAAAAAAAACAGCACAAACACGGCGGCTCCACCAGTGCCCGAGGGACGTCTCATTTCTCAAGCGAAACGACCCTTGCGAATTCTAGCAGGAGGCTGGGCATGGGACGACGTACAAGACAAGCGGCGCTCGGTTCCAGGTAGCTGCATGTCGCCGTCGGGTACCAAGTTATCAAGCCTACGAGCGCACACTGGCTGCATAGCGAGGCGGGTGTCATTGTGACTTGCGAACGGCAGATGGCTTCCCGTTTTTCTCCTTTGCGGAGGCGATACATTGCATGGCTCCGCTCCTCATGCCGTGTTCCGCCGCAATACGAATAGAGGCGTTGCACATGCCACGGGCTGCCTGCCTTGGCGACGTCCACATCACGGATGTGGTGCAACAGCTCATATACACTTGCCTCTCGGCAGACGTGTCCAAGCTACGCGGATGGGAAATTTGTACGTAGACATGTGGTGCCCAGGTAGATGAGACAGCAAAGTAGATATATATGACCAGTACATAGGTACATAGGTAGGTAGGTGGGTATGTAGGATAGTAAAGTATGTATGACGGTAAAAGTAGGTAAGGGATGTAGGATAGCAAGAGCTTCTTGCCTCGATCTCTTGACTATTTATTTTTCAGAGACTGGTCGGTAGCCTTGCCCCGTGCTCCTTGCGGTTTTGATGCCCCGGACTGCTTCGCTGTGCTTGTTCGCATCGTGATCTGTGCTTGTGCTGGCGTTGGCGCCGTCTTGCTCGGGCTGCTGGTCTTGAACCGGAACGCATCCTGCCTCTCCAGGGTGCATATCCTACCATCGGGGTGGTTGACGCGCCTAGGATGAGTTTTCTTGCTATCCATTCTCGTCAAAGGAAAGATGTTGATGGTGAGGTAGAGAGTGTATATCTTGCCCAAGGGTAAATTTCCGCTTCCACGGCGGAGTCGTATCCGGGAGACTGATGTATAAACGTGGGTCAGTCGTTGCCGCGGTCGCGCTTTGTTTTATAAATAATAAGGACCGCAGACAAATGCGAGAAGAAGAAAAAAAAACAAAGATAATAAATGTTTTCGACGGGGAGATCAAAGGGGCGATATCTAGCCTCCCGCCCAATTTGTAAGGCTGCCCGACAATGGATGATATCGCCTCAAAGATGGTCGGAGCATAACGAGTTGGTATTTGAGTCACAACAATGAGATCCACATGTTTTTTCGTGGCCACGAAGCTTGCCACTAGCTTCCTGCCCAAGGTTGATGGAGGTTCGTTGTCCGGTGCAAAGGTGGCGGCCTGGCGGCCTGGCGGCCTCAGGTGGCAAGCGCTGGGCGCAAAGTGGATGGAATGACGACAAAGCCATCCATGGATAAAAACGCCCGGGAGACAGAGACAAAAAGGAAAATGCCAGCTCACAATCCAACCTGTCCGTCACTAACAAGCCATAGGGCTCGAAGCCGTCGATTTCCTCGCTGCCAAACTCGCCACGCACGAGCCACGAGCGAGCCACGCGGCGCCGACGTCAGGGCTTGGCGCAGTGGATTGGAGTGGGTAGAGATGCCGAAAAGTCGTTCGCTGCGAGGCCGCCACGTGCGTCAAAGCAAGCCCGGGGGCCGCTTTCTGTACTGCGCCGACAGGGGACCAAGAACACAAGAGCAAATAGAGTAGGGGTAAAAAAACGCGTGAGGGCTGCAGATAAGAGTGAGGATGAGGAGAGTAAGGCCTACTACCATGTGCGGCTGTAATCGAGGGGGTTGGTTCATCCAGATGTAGCATCGCGAGCCAATCAGATCCGTGTATCGCACCACCGCACCGCACAGCCGTCCCATTGCACTAAGCGTGCCCAACGAGGTGAAACTCAACCTTGGTGCGTTTCGAGAATCCGGTTATTGGGCAGCAAAGATCTCGATGGCGGTATTCCTTCGGCACAAGCCGAGTCCAGCAGGTCACGCAATGGGCATCAACGTATACAGGACCGCAACGGTAAACGCAAAAAAAAAAAACAAGAATTATTGCTGTCGTATAGGGCTTGTACCCACTCCACAACAGGGCTCAGGGATGCCGCTATCTACCTGAATACCTCGATAATGAGGTAAGCGCTCTAGACTAATCGCAAAGAAGGCACGTTATGTCGCTAGGGCGGCGTCCTGAGACCGTCGTTAGTGAGCGGCCCGGCAAAGGCCCCAATCGCTCAATCGCTTCTGCTGGTTTTGTGGGCGTGCGAGCATCACGCCTCATAAAACAGATATGCTTCCGGCATATTGCTTGTATATACAACCAGGCGCCCTGAATTAATAGCAGACCCTAGTTCGTTACCGCCGCTCCTTCACTGCATCGCCAACGCATCACCGACCAGCGGCCGCGGCCCTTTCGAGGCTTGCCGAGCTCATCGAGCCCCGCAGAGCCCCAGCGGCCGATGTCATGGACAGGCCCCCAGGAGTCAAGGTACCGTTGGCTCCAGCAGAAGGTCCACTGCCAGGCGGAGCCGGGGTTGTACTCCTGGTGGGCGGCGCAGAGCGGTTGTGCTGCATGTGGGCCTTGACCAGGTGGCCGGCAGCCAGGGCGCTGCAAAGAGACAGCTCACCAGCGAGAACCGCCGCTGCCACCACCCGCGCAAGTCTGCGAGCGTTCTCGCCGGGGCTGGTGGGGTGCGGGCCGCGCACACCCAGCATGTCGAGCATGGCCGCCTGTGGCTCCAAGATGGTGCCACCTCCGAGCGTGCCGACTTCGATGGAAGGCATAGAGACCGAGATTTGCAGAGATCCGCGCAGGCTAGAGGAGGAAACGATGAAGCGTCGTTAGTACAAATGTGGCAGGTGAGAGAAAGAAAAGAGACCACCAAAATCAAATCAGGAGCAGAACTCACTTTCGCATGATTGTGATGCAGTTGGCACTCTCAACAACCTGCGCCGGGTCCTGTCCGGTTGCCAGAAAGACGGCGGCAACGATGTTGGCCGCGTGCGCGTTGAAACCACCCATGGCGCCGGCCATGGCCGACCCGATCAGGTTCTTGGAGATGTTCATCTCGACGAGCGAGTCCACGTCGATCTTGAGAACGCTGCGGACAATGTCGGCCGGGATGATGGCCTCGGCCACCACGCTCTTGCCGCGTCCGTCGATCCAGTTGATGGCAGCCGCCTTCTTGTCCGTGCAGTAGTTGCCGCTGACCGTCAGGATCGCCATGTCGTCGAAGCCGCCCTCGGTCGCCATGACGCTGAGGGCGTGCTCGACGCCCTTGGAGATCATGTTCATTCCCATTGCGTCGCCGGTCGTGGTCTTGAATCGGATGTACAGGTTGGTGCCCGCGATGGCCGTCTTCATGCTCTCGAGACGAGCAAAGCGGCTGGTGGAGTTGAACGCGCGCTTCATCATGTTCTGGCCGGCCTCCGAGTCGAGCCAAAGCTTGGCGGCACCGGCGCGCTCCAGCGTCTCGAACCCGACGGCAGGGCCGCGTGTCATGCCGTCTCCAGTAAGCACGGTGACAGCACCGCCGCCGGCGTTGATGGCCTTGCAGCCACGGCTGGCGCTGGCGACAAGCACACCCTCGGTCGTGGCCATGGGGATGAAGTAGCTCTGACCGTCGACCACGAGGGGACCCGCGACACCGACCGGCAGGGGCATGTAGCCGATGACGTTCTCACAGCAGGCGCCGAGGACCTGCTCCCAGTTGTAGTTCTTGTAGGGCAGCTTCGACCTGTCCAGGAGCCCGGTGAGCTCTTGGGTGACCTTGGTCCTGGCGATGATGCTACGGCGGATCTTGACGGCGCGGGTGCAGTCCTTGAGGCTCCTCTCGAGGGAGTAGCCCGGCACTTTGCCCTTGAGCGAGAGGGCGACGATCTCCTCGTCCGACAGCTCGTAGACGCGCTTCTCCTTGAGGATCTTCTCGATCTCGGCGGCGGTGCGGGGTACAGCCGGGGGCTCGGGGGATCTGTGGGTCTCGGGCCGGCCGGCATCGCTCTCGTAGTCCATGGCCGGAGGGCTTGGAAGCCTCCTAGGCGTAGGCGGCTCCGTCGGAGGCTGGTACTCGCCCAGCGGCAGGGTGGCCGCGTCGGTCTCGTTGAACTTCTGAGCATCGGCAAGCTCCTTAGGGTTGATGGGATGGTCGGGAAGGTTGGGGTCCTTAATGCCCATGCGGGCGGCGTTGAAAAGGTAGCCATTCAGGGCAACGCTCATGGCGAGCGCGATGACGATCCACTTGGAGAGGACGGGGTCTTCGAGGCTCTTCAAGATGCCACCGACCATGCGGCCGCCCATGCCGTAGCCCAGGTCGTCGTCCGAAGTGACGGCCGACTTGGGAGGGAGGGCGTAGTGGATGGAGGGGTACTCGAGCTCATACTTGATGGGGGTCAGGATGGTGACGATGGTCTCGGTGTTGGTGGCCTTGGCCTCGCTCAGGATGATGTCAAGCCCGTTGGACGCGACCTTGAAGGGATCGACGGGCGGTGAGTTGAGCACGCCGCCGAGCCCGCCGGCCCACGACGAGAGCGACGACAGGGAGTGTGTGCTGCGGAAGGGGATGGTGCAGAGATTGAGCAGGTTGATGACGATGAAGCCCGACACCATCAGGCCCTTGAACTTGGGGACGCTCGTGCTCTTGATCTGCTTGCCAAAGAGGGAGGTGCTGGAGCCCTTGCCCTCGGGCCAGTGGTTGCTCTTTGCGACGTTCTCGGCAACGCGGCGGCTGAGGCCGTCGTCCTGGAGGGCCCTGCGCATCTGGACGTGGCGCTTGATCCTGTTGATCTCGAGCTTGATGTACAGGATGGCCGTGTAGAAGGAGAAGAGCAGGATGCAGTCGAAGAAGAGGATCCAGGCCGCCAGGAAGCAGAACTGT
This sequence comes from Magnaporthiopsis incrustans, assembly GCA_003049425.1. NCBI lineage: Eukaryota > Fungi > Ascomycota > Sordariomycetes > Magnaporthales > Magnaporthaceae > Magnaporthiopsis > Magnaporthiopsis incrustans. Next base: position 303,778 of record PYSR01000009.1, read on the forward strand.
TGAAGGCCGCCCTGGACGCCAGACGCTGCTCCGACCACGAGGATGAGGATCTCTATGGCGTAGTCCTTGACGATGCCATAGGCCTTCTCCTTTATGGCGGCCTGGATGGCGTACTGGATGACCGAGTGGGAGGCGGCCTCGCTGGGGGTGGCGGTGCCGCGGTCTGATCCCTGGGCGCCTGAGCCCTTGCCGGACTGCTTAACCGCGCCCGGGCGCCTGTGCTCGATGGCGTGCGACAGGACGGCGCGGGTCAGGACGATGTTCTTCTCGAACCCGATGGTGACGACGAGGAAGGGCAGGCCCTCGGAGAGCAGCACCATGGTGATTGGCACGCCCAGCTTGGTGGTCACGAGGAGGCCGAACAGGAAGGAGAAAACGGACGAAAACAGGGTGTTGGCGGCCAGCCAAAAGTTTGATCCCATCCTGCGCATTGACAGGAAAAGCGAAACGAACGTGAGGTGCATGGACAGGTACCCGAGCACCATGATGATGATGTCCAGAGTTTCGGCGTTTTTCAGCACGTCGATGAACTCAACCCATGAGTTCTGGACCCACCGCACGATGCTGCTCCTAGTGTGCACGCGCGCGGCCTTCATGATCCAGATCTTCTTCTCGCGCCCGTAGGCCGAGGACTCGCGCGTTTCCTGGTCCGGGATGTCGTTGGGGATCTCCTGGGCGGCCGTCAGGAAGCGGGGCGCCTGGTCGTAGGGCATCGCGAAGGCGAGGGCCGAGTCCTGCGAGTAGGCCGTGAGCGGGTTCGAGGTCGAGGGCAGCGGCGTGACCGAGAGGTTCTCCGGGGTCGGCACGGCGTTGAAGAGGGGCGCCGTCTTGGGGGCGTCGTTGGACAGGGACTCGGGGAAGATCAGAGTCAGCAGCGCCTTGTGGTTGGCGCCACCCGCGACGGGCGCGTTCTCCGGCAGGTCGTGCGACTGCCACTTCCATGCCGTGTCGGGCCCGGCGCGGAGACTGCGGCTGCCCTCGGTCAGGGAGCCCCAGTCGGCGCGGCGGACGCTCCAGCTGGAATCGAACAGGCTCTCCTCGAGCAGCCCGATGTAGGTGGAGCTCGCGAGCAGGGCCACAATGACGACGGTGTGGATCGGGTGCGCCGACGTGATGCTGGCCAGGAACTGGAGCACGGGCGTGACCTTCTTGTTGAGGCGGGACGGGGCAGCAGCCTGAGAGGCCGGCTGCTCGCCCCTAAACCGCGACGGTATGAGGGATGAGGCAATCATGTTGAAAGCCCAGGGCGAGGAGTCGTCGGCGGCGGCCGGGGACCATCGGCTATGGACGGGGTGGGCGAGGGCGAGGTCGGCGACCTCTATATCTGCTGAGGCGGCTGGTGAGCGGTGCTGCTCTCGCGGGAGGTCTGGCAGAGCAAAGGAAACCCTTCGTCTCGCGGGAAAGAGGAAGGACAGCATCGTCTCGGCTGATTGCAGCTTCCAATGCGGACAAGGCTCGGGGTGACACTGCTGCGCAGCGGTGGCGGGAGTGCCACTGCGGGAGGGGGAGGGAAGGCGGGATACGTAGGTAGCAGAGGGAGGAGCTCCGTGGATGAGCGAGCTGCCTCGAGAGGCCGAGCCCGATCTCCTGCCAGACATTATGCGGACATACCTGTTTAGGGCACCTCGAGGGGTACGCTTTGGTTTCGAGCAGGGCGACTCGCGTTTGCTGTTGTCTGCAGTCTGCGAGGATGGTTTGATCGGACTACTGGAAGGAGGTTCGGTTCGGCCGCGGTAGGTGTGGGCAGTGTTGAACGCCGGGTCTTTTTTTTTTTTTTTTTGCTCGTTCGAGGACCGCTCAAGGTTTCCACAATGGGATGGCGGGAAGGGCGCGTGGGCGAGGCTTTCTTTGTTCGGAAACTGGCCCGTCTCCAGGGAGCTGCAAGTCTAGGTAGTCCGCACCCAAACTCCAACCGCTCTCGACCCAATGGCAGGAGTGACAGCAAGGAAAGGAAAGAATTAAAACAGGCGACGGTGTCTAGAGAAAATCAACAGCACAGGAGAAAGGGAATGGAGACCGGAAGCCAACAACGGACTAGAACGAAAGGACAGGAGGCGGATCCTGACAGGGGGGATCGTCACCGGAAGCTGGTCGCGATTTTTAAATCGATTTCTTGTCCCCTCCATTCCCGCTTCCGCTGCGACGGGGCCAGAAATTGGAGACGCGCAATTTTTTTTATTCTGACGTCTGGAAAGGGGCAGAGCCTACCCGCGCCGAGCAGCTGGCAACTGGGAATTTGGATCCCACGCCCCTGGCACTGCCTTGCGACCCCACCCGCGATAAGCCACTCCAGTGCGACGGATAGTGCCTTCACTGTCCAACCCTGTCCATCTACAGCTGGCAGAGCAACCCACTGGGGCGATCTTGACACTGCCATCAATCCTTGCACGCCGCACCCCGTTGGGCAAGTCCCAACGGGTGGACAGGTCACCCAGTAGGAGCGGTCTGCAGCAGGGAGGAAGGCGGTCAAGGACGTGATGGCGGCCGTCAGAGTCTGGCCAATGTCGAGGAGCTTCCCCTCTTTCGTCTGCTCAGTTTTCGTGATCCCTTTTCCCGCTCTTCCTCCTCTTCTTCTTCGGTTGGATGGAGAACGGGCAAAGTCGGCGGCGACTACCTACCAGGTGCTTATGTGGGCCCTTACTGGTCGGAAATACATACCGAGCCAGTCTATCACGAGTCCAGCTCTTTTTTATGCACCCCCAGCCTTGGAGAAGACATTCCAGAAGGCGGCCCTAGAGTGCACCGTGATGACAATGCAAAAATATCGACCGGGTACCTGGCAATGCCTGGTGGCCAGTGGCTGGGGGAGATGTTATGCACACGAGCACATCGACGGTGATTCCGTGCCTTGCGAGCCTGCCTCTGGTGGTTGCACACATCTGATATCAGACGATGAGTGATGGCTGCGACTTGTTCCTGAGTGCAACCCCATCAAGGGGCTCGGCTCGCCCACCAATTGCGGCGCGGGGGGAGCCAAAGTTGCACAGTTGTGCATCCAACGGCCCCGACCCCAATCCCTGTCACGCACCGTCTTGATAGCACGGATAAAAGAAGGAATGTCTACACTAGCTGAGGATGCGAATGGATCCCGTGTAGGAATCTCTGATGCCGTCGAAGGCACCCCGACCAGAAAAGGCGCAGACCACAACTCCCAGTCCCAAACCTGCACAAGTCCAAGCGGCGATGTCGTCATCGACGCGTCCTAGCTCCTTCATAGCGTACCAACACTGACCAGTACGGCGCAAGTGCTGGGGTCGAGGGAATTCGTGATTGTCAAGCCCGCCGCGGGCATGATGGACTGCTCGAATGGACGGCTTTGAAATTCGCTGAACCAAGGTTGATGCTCCACGCCCATATCCAGACAGGAAGACAGCCAGGTTGCAGTGGTGGGGAAATTAGATACATACAGGGAAAACGATGATCGCCGGCCTTGGCATTTGGCAGGCCTGGGTTTCATTTCACGTCAATTTCATGTTCTCACGGGGGAGTGCCTTGCAGAAGACACAGCACCGTGGGATTACGCCGGCCAACCATAAACAACATCACAAATGCCGGCTTGCAGCAGGCACATCAAATTGATCAATCGGAGGTTTCGGCACATGCTTGGCCGTGTGAAATACCTCTTACGGCGGCATGGAGCCACAGAATTTCAGTCAGCCTTTGCAACAATTGAGGCGTGCCAAACCCAGCCGCGCCATCCAGGCTGTGGGCTCCGATTGAAGTCCCCAATGCTTTGCTGTGCGCCACCCCGCGAGACGTCTGACTCTTTGTCAAGGCCCGACAGCCACCAGAATGAGCGCAATGCGCCGCCAACCTCAGACCCAGCCTGGCTGTTGCTCTCAGTCAGCCCAGCCCGTAGACTCACATGCATCTCCACTTCCTCGGTAAGCTGCAGTGAGGCAGTTATTGTTTCTAGAGACTGCGTGCCTTATCTCGGGCAGAGACTTTTCTCTCCCGTCCCGCATCTCCAGCCAATGTGAGATCAGTACTCTTATCAATCCGGAAACATCTCCGTACCAACAGCTTCCAGGGAAGGATCCGCAAGACAAGTTGAGCCTGCCCAGGCCTTGAGGCTGTTGCTTGCACCCCTCGCTCAGCACTCGCTCACTCGTGCTAAAATTGAAACGACCCGGCCACGGCGTGTTTGAAACGTCCGGGAGCAAGTCTGATCCCAGATCAACCGCCATCGGACATTTTGGCACGAGGCCCATCCGTGTGTTCTCTCGCCCGTCGGCCATTTGTTTCTCTACCACATAATAATCTCAACCTCGTTGGCTCCTGATCGGTTGACACGGTCTCGGCCACAGCCATGGCCGACGGAACTTTTAAGCCCGCGCTTCTGGTGGTGGATTTCCAGGAGGACTTTTGCCCGCCGGTGAGTCTTGCCCAATTGCGGCAGCCGCTTGGTTGGCGCTTTGTTTTTTTAGCATTTTTTTTTTCCTTCTTCCTTTGGTACTCCCGCCGAAAGCGACAGGCAGGTGTCGACTGCGACTACCAACTGGACTACCATCGTGATCCCATGCCGCCTGCGGATGCGATTGGAGATATGCATGGGATGATGGTGGCGGGTTGAGCTCATCCATGCAGGCTCAAGCCACATGCACGTTGGCCTTGGTCGAGATGGCCCAGCTGCAGTCTCGGTCCCGCTGCGCAGGGATCCGATCCGGGTGCTGCCAGCTAGCTGCATCCTGCGCTGAGCCGCCGGGGCCCCTGGGTTGAGCTAACCGGAGCGTTTGCTCCTATACAAACGAGGCGGCTTGAGCTGACCAACACGCCCCCTCCCCTCACAGGACGGCTCCCTCGCCGTCGCGCACGGCCGGGACATCGCGCCCGTGGTCAACCAGCTGCTCTCGACGCCGGGCCTGGTGCTCCGCGTGGCGACGAGGGATTGGCACCCGGCGGGCCACGTCTCCTTCGCGGCCAACCACGCGGGCAAGCGGCCGTTTGTCGACACGACCACGGTCGTGAACCCGCTCAACGCGGCCGAGTCGTACACGACCCGCCTCTGGCCCGTCCACTGCGTCCAGGGCACGCCTGGTGCCGAGCTGGCCGCCGAGCTGGACCTGAGCCGCGTCGACCGCGTGCTGGACAAGGGCACCCGGCCCGAGGTCGAGATGTACAGCGCCTTCTACGACCCGCTGGCCAAGCCGCGCGTCAGCGACTCCGGGCTGGCGGGGATGCTGCGCGCCGCCCGCGCCACCCACGTCTACGTCGTCGGCCTGGCCGCCGACTACTGCGTCAAGAGCACGGCGCTCGACGCCGCCGCCGAGGGCTTCGTCACCTACATCGTCGAGGACGGCACCCGCCCTGTCGACCCGGACGCCTGGCCCGCCGTCCGCGACGAGATCCGCGCCGGGGGTGTCGCCGTCGTCGGTGTTAACTCGCCGGAGGTGATGCGGCTGAGGCAGAACGCCGCGCGGATGTAACCTGGCGAGGGCTCCGTCGCCAAGAGCTCGTAGATAGAGGTTGGGGATGATATCACGACTATCTGCCTCTATGCGTTTTTTACGGTCTATTCATATTTTGCCTCGTATGAAGCTTTTCAATAACCCGTGCTTGTGTCGTCAACGTCGGGTAGTACCAGCTCCCTTTACGATAACTTGCGCGCGCCGTGGGAGATAGGAGACGCTCGCTATGAATGGCGACCCTAAATTCTAAAATTAAATGCTCTAGCCTGGCTGCGACAACCAATATATCACGCGTGTCCTCCAGACCGTGAGCGGCGGTCTCAGATGTTCGCATTCGGTAGGATGCGGAAGATCTCTTTGTGTCCCGGTGCGCTTTTCCCTTTGTCGCTCTCGGTCGCGCCTCGGCCGTCGTCCATTCCGCACTTCGAGCGAGCTTCTTTGTCCATCCGCCCTTTGCCCCTGCCGGCATGTCACCCCCAAACCCGTCATTCTTTACCGCGCCCAGTCTCTACCACACCCCGTAGTGAATTCGCTTAAGAAAATACTACTGCATCTCCGCGTCTCCGTCTTGCCATGATACCAACCACCGGCGTCCTCGTCAAAGTCCAATGGGTCCAACCTTGGTCATCATGAACCTTACCACCAGCCTGCCTGTCCCCGAGCCCAGCGGCCACGTCATGGGCGGTGGTAGCGGCAGTATGTCCGGAGCAAACAGCTCCCTCGGCCACGGCGGCAGCAACGACTGCAAGATTTCGGTGCGTGTTCTGTTCTGTTCACTTCCACTCGCACCACAAACCTAAACCCATGTCCCCTCACAGATGCTCTGGAACTGGGAAACAGTAGACGCCTGCTTCATCTCGAGCACCTGGAAAATCACCAGCACCGCCATGTTCGCCGGCTCGTGCGTCGGCGTCATCCTGCTCGCCGTCGTGCTCGAGGCCCTGCGCCGCGCCGTCAAGGAGTACGACTGGTTTCTGCTCCGCCGCCATGCCGCCGCCGCCGTGTTCCGCGTCCCCACGCGCCGGCCCGTGCCCGACATCAGAACCCCCATCACGGCGGCCGAAGCCAAGGAGTTTCTCGAGCAGGACTCCACCGCCGTGGTCACCACCCCAACCGCGGGCAGTGACAGCGGCAGCAGCAACAGCAAAAATACACCCACAACTATCCTCCTGCCTTTCCGCCCCACGCTGGTGCAGCAGGTGGCGCGGGCGGCCTTGCACACGGTGCAGTTCGCCGTCGCCTACCTGCTGATGATGCTTGCCATGTACTACAACGGCTACTTCATCATCTGCATCTTCGTCGGCGCTTTTCTGGGTGCCATGTTCTTCCAGTGGGAGGCTATTGGCGGCGGCGGGGAAGAGGGCCAGACGAGCGCTGTCAAGGAGGCCACCGTCTGCTGTGGTTGATGGCCCGGCCTTTTTTCTTGCTTTTCTCACGGCAGATAATGAAATGGGACGGTGTATGATAACGATATTCTCCCAGGCGATGATTTAACGTTTCTGTACGATACGAAGACACGATGTTGTCAGGATTGGCACCAAATGTACCGGACTGTGTTCGCAGTACTGGTACTCCTAGGTTCAGTTTATTTTTATTTTTCCTCCAAGCTGTAGCAAAATCCCGGAACGGCTTTTGCTGTCTCTAATAGTTGTTGGTCATCATATATGTTCTCAAAACTCCTCTTCAGATCCCCTAGGATACAGCGTGACAAGTGCGGATGCCACACAAATCTGTGGCGGTGGCGACGCGACAGACGGTAGAGAAAAGTAAGGGAGATGAAGGTATGTGGGCTAATTAGCAGGTCAGAACCGCAAACAGATCGGAGACAAGGTGTCTCCGTCCACACATTCCCTTCAGAGCCCCCCGCGATGTCCTGGATTACATAGGTAGGCTGGGAATCCGCACGTGTGGAGGTACCGCCGCCTGCCGGTGGCTGGCGCTCAAGAAGTCGCCGGCGTAGCTTGGACCAACGGCTGCTGTGAGCGGCACCGTAGCTCAAACAGGATCTCCTGCGTAGATACCTATCTACGCACGTCGTCCGTTTTAGGGGCATTGCGTTGTGAGCTCTTATGGCTTGCAGTCCGCCTGCGCCAACAGGGGTATGTCCGCCCATGTCCCGTGACGAGGCCTGTTCTGCCAGGGGTGCTCGCACGAATACGCACTCGGTAAGATGGCCCGAGATGCGGCGGATATCCCGCTCTGTCGCCACTGGCAATGAGCTAGCCCTGGCGATTTCATGAACTACCAATGGCCGGTAGAGGATCGACGATGCAGTCTCGTGACGCACGCACTGAGACCAGCAAAACGTAGGCTGAGCTTGAAGCAGTCCTTTTCGGATCCGATGCCGCCCATGAGTGTGAACCGCAGTGCTTGGGGCGGTGACGTGGGTGCATGCAGTATGATGCGCCCGGTCAGGGCCGGCAGATGAATCGGACGTGCCGCCTCGGGGCCCCCAAACAAGCCCGGCATGGGAGTACGAGAAGGACTCCCGAGATGCTGGGCGGCTGGGGCCATGCACGGCCTGGCGTAGACTTGGTTCGGGCGCTGCCGATGGCGGGCCGAATACGCAACAGACGAGGGAGCCGCCGACTTGTTTTGCCCCTTGCTGTGTGTTCTCCATCGACGGAGGCGCGTCTCACACAAGAAAGACCTTCCGGCCGCCGATGCCAAAGCAGCGCGCAATGTCCCACTCGCCGCCTTCTCCGGCCTCGATCTCGGCCCGGCGCGCCCAGACCCCCTCCACGACCGTCCAGGCCTCCTTGACGGACCCAAAGATGTCCAGGGGCCCCACGTCCCGGACCAGCTGCCGCAGCGGCTCCTCCTCCTCCGGGGACGCGAGGCAGCCCGTGACGGCGAGCGGCCACGCAAACGTGCGGAGACAGTCGGGGCTCGGGAGGCGCGTGCGGAGGAGCGTCAGCGTCAGGCCGACGCTCTCGCGGAGGGCGGGGGACGCCGGCTGCCAGCCGTTGACGACGACGTGCAGGTAGCTCAGCGCCGCCTCCGCCCAGATGCGCGTGACCCAGCTCGTGGTCATGGGGCCGTCCACGCCGCCGATGGCGCGCGGGCCGCGCTCGAAGTCGCCGATCCGCGCCTGGGCCGTCACGTACACGGGCAGGGGATGCTGCGGCTGGTGCGGCTGCGAGACGATGCTCTGGTACTTGTCGCCGCCGCCGCCGTTGCTGCAGAGGATAGAGTCGAGGCGGGCGATGCGCCGCCGCAGCGGCCACTCGATCTTTGCCCCGCGCAGCACCAGGTCCGTCACCGAGAGCGACCCGGACGCACGCTGCTGCTTCTTCCACGCGTCCAGCGCGGCCACGTCGCCGATGGCGATGAGAGCCCAGTTGGCGGCGCCCATGACCTGCGACAGATCCAAGAAGGCCGCGTCTGGGTCGTTGTCTTCGCCCAAGTCGGTGTCGAATCGCTCTTTCAGGGCTGGGACCATGTCCACGGCGTCGTGCATGACGTGCAGCAGACCGGTGTGATAGCAGTGCAGGCGTGGCGCGGCCTCGAGGGCGGTACTGCTGACGATGTCGAAATACAGCAGCACTGCGGCGAAGAAGGACAGGCACGACTGGTTGCTGTTCATCATGGTTATGGGCCGGACGGGCGTCTGCTGGCCCACGGCGGCGCGGGGAAAGAAGATGCGCGGGTGGTTGCCCATCCCCTCGTCGAGCATGCGCATCACGCTGTTCCAGCAGACGATGTTGTTTGCCGTCTCGGCGTTGAGCTTGAAGACCTGGTCGAGGAGCACGACGGCGCCCTCGAGGTGCAGGGCCCACGAGGAGCCGCCCGTGTTCCCGACGGCAACCTCGAAGCAGAGCACCTGCATTATGGCGGCCAGCACGCGCGTGGCCTCCTTGAGCCGGCCCTTGACGCCATTCTCGTTGATGTCGGTGACGTCAAGCATGAGCTCTTTGACCGTCAGGTTCTGCTGCCTGTACATCTCCTCTTGCGAGACCAATCGGCAGGACGTGTTTTCGCCCCCGTGCAGCATCGACGTGAAAAAGTACGAGGCCAGGCTGAGGGCGGCGTGGAAGAGGGTCTTGTTGCTGTTGAGCACGACGAGGAGCCAGGAGCGGCCGCCGAGGAGCATCTGAGGCCGGTAGAACGGGAACAGGAAGGGGAAGACGAAGTCGCAGTAGGTTATGGCCAGGGCGACGTCGCGTTCGTGTTCGCCGCCAAACATGACGGGGTGGCGAGGCGCCGCCTCGGCGGCGGTGGACTCGGGGGAGGTGCCCTGGGATGTGTCCATGTGGTACGGCGGCGAGAACCCCGAGGTGGACGATGCCGGACCGCCTGGGCTGGGCGGGCTCGGGGCGGCGTGTTGGCTGGAGTCGGGACGCAGCGCTGGTGTTTGGGGCGTCTGTCCGTGGCCGTGGCCGCTGGGAGGAGACGAGGAGGGCGCTGCGGGCTGGCGGGGCGCGGCGGCGGTGGAAACGTGCAGACCGTCAGGGCCGTCGGCCATCTCCAGCTCGCGGAGACCAGACTCCAGTCCTTGCAGGTGGCGCCGTTCCCTCCTCCAGGCGGCTTTGCGCTTGATCAGCTTCTTGACGGCCTCGGCCTTGTCGCGCTGCAGGTCGGCGCCGTCCATCCACTCGGGCTTGACGTCGCTGTAGTGGCATTCGATCTCGAGGGACAGGCAGGCGGCGCACACTGGGCGCTCCTCGTCGCATTTCTTGCGTCGCAGTCGACAGGTCCAGCAGCCGTCGGAGCTGCGCGGCTTCGAGGACAGCATGCTGGTCGCTTGCCCCTTGTCTTGCCCGGTTCGGAGGGTGTGCTGGGCGTTGGATGCTCGAGGTCGGGAGGTCGAAGCTGGCGTGCCATCTCGTCGGGCCCACGTTGGATCGGGCATGGGCTGGGATGGTGGGGGAAGAAAGGCGCGGTTTGAGGGCTACCGCGGATTTGTAATATCTGCGCCTCACTCAGCCCGCACTGCACAGCACACAGTTGTCACATGTTCAAGCGAGCCCATGTGCTAAAGAAAATGCATGCCACAGCACGCTCGTTTCAGTGATTCCGTAACATTCCTCATGCGAATCACTCGGTTGTGGGCGACGTGCTTGTGGTTGATGGGAGCCAACACCAACGAGTGGGCGGGGTGGCCAGTTTTGCGTTTATGTACAGCTTGACAGAGCTCAACTAAAACATTCGCTGATGAAAGGCCTTTGGCGCAAAGGTAGCGCGTCCGCCTCCTATTCGTAGCGAGCGGAAGGCTGTGGGTTCGAGTCCCATGAGGCCTGTAGGGATTGTGTCATGTTCCAATATTTTTGCGACGGCGGACTTTCCATCCAGCCGTCGCTGCCCCGTTCCCTTTGCACCGGACCACAGAGCCAAAGGCACGTGCAGCTCAACACACGTCTCTCGCACGGGACAACCCCTACACCAAAATAACACTTCCATTTTCCCTAACGAAGCTTCCACAGCGCTAAACCAATCAGCCCGTCGCTGGGCGGCGGAAAACTGCACGCCCACTCCAAGACAGGGGCAGCTCAGCTGGATGAACAACACGCCACTCCGCACAAAATTATGGAACCCTGCAAAAGAAAACCTTCCATCACACCGCCGAATTCCCATTAGCAAAACGGAACGGCCGCAACCGGGGATTGAACCCGGGACCTCTCGCAAGAAGCTAAGGGTGAACCCTAAGCGAGAATCATACCACTAGACCATCGCGGCGCTGTTGCGGTGACTACGTCTGTAACTTTATATGCGTCAGGGCTCACGCTGGCCCCATCTACGTAGCCTAGCCTAGGCGCATCATCTTCTCTACCACTGTGTTGCACGAACGTGATACGTAGGGCCGACCTGGGTGAACGTCGATTCGGCCTGGAGCTCGCTCCCCGCCTGTTAGGTAAACGCCGTAACTGTACATGAAGGCGGTGGTCCGGGGAGGAGCTCGGGAGGTTTGAAACGGCGCCAGCTGCCCATCGACTCGGACTCGGACTTGGACTGGCTTGGCATGTGTCCAATCCAACCGGGCCTTACCCGGCCGCCAGGGACCGACGGACGACAAGAGCGCCCACAGGCGGTCTTCTCGCTTACTATAAGCCAGGACAGTCAGTCAGTCAGTTTCGGGGTGGAAATTGCCCGGTCGAAGCTCACGGATACAGAATGGCAGAACAGGGGGTTCAACTCGTTCTATTTCAACAAACACGCAACGGAAGGCTCGTGCGTAAAATGAATGAGGAACCAAGCCAGCTGCCGCATAAGCAGATAATAATAAGCACGAAAGAACTTGTACGCAAGGGTTGGCAAACCCGTTGCAGAAACTGCATCGCCGCTAGAAATCATCACCAGGGGCTGGGCGGCCTGTCATTCTCGTCATGAACCGTCCCCACTGCCATGCCTGCTCGACTTAGGCCAGCGTCCACTGCCATGCCGTCATCGAACTACGATTGGCCCAATGGTCTAGTGGTATGATTCGTCCTTCGGGTTACTTTCCAACTCGTTCTAGCCTTCCTAGAACACATCTGGACGAGGCCCCGGGTTCGAATCCCGGTTGGGCCCCAATCCATTCACTTTTGCTCGTTTGCTTTGCTCAATCGACCGACCTGCGGCTAGTCTGTGTTAGCACGTCCACGCCCTAACAGCATGTGGTTTATTAACCTGTTGTTTTCTTTTGCGACGGTTTAGGCAGGCATGTTGAAAGATGTTTGATTAACTTGGGTTTTTAAAAGCAGCATGGCGTGCTCCTCCTACCTTTCAACGGATTGCAGGGAGCGATCTACAGCACTTCCGTAACAGCGCACGGCGATATCATATCACCATTGACGAAGCAGTTGAGTGGTGGATGTATGTACGTGAGACAGCGACATTAAACTAGTAGATAAAATACACTTAAACGCCTGCCATCCCTCCTTTCCGGCCATCATACAATTTGACTTCGTTTGCAGGCCATTGCCTGCTCAAACAAATCCAGCCACCCAGTCCCGCCCAACTTTCCCATCCATTTTTCTCCCTTCCCAAAAGACCGCTACTTTTCGGCAACGTTCTCTTTTTTTTTTAACACCAACCCGCAAACCCGAGCTGACAGGGAAAGAAAAAGCAAACGCGAAAGAGCAAAGAAATTAAATCCAGCCGAGATAGGCGCCCAGAAAACGCCGCCTCCAAAAGATGTGAGAATAAAAAGCAAGAATATTTAAATCAAGGGTTAAGTCATGTCCGTCATATTAGTTAGATACCGTTGCTCTTCTTTACTCTTCGTCTCTTTAGAGGGCCAGCCCTGTGCCGTCACCGGTCCATCGGTAGAGGGCCAGAAGCTCGCGGCGGCGCTGGTGCTGCTCGCCAAGGTCCTCAGGCACACGCCCGCGGACCTGGGCCAGCGCACTGCGCATCACCTTGCTAAAATTGCGCTGGGGACGGCGGGGTGGTGGTGTCAGCAAGCAGATCATGCAGCACGAGGGAATTAAAAAAAATGCGGCTGGAGATAGTAGCAAACTAACCTGATATTCGGTGTTGAGTGTCACCACGCAAGCCTCGTGGGCGCGTATGATGGTCTCGCAGGCCTTGACGACACTGGGGTTCGCCTCACTCTGGAGCTTGTCGGCGATGAGGAGGAGCAGAAAAGACCCCTGCAGCAGGTAGATGCCAAAGAAGAAAGGCATGAACTCGAGGCCCGGGTCAAACTCGAGGATGTTGCTGATGGCCTCGGCCGCCTCGACAGCGTGGCCCGTGGCGCTGAAGAAGCCCTGCGAGCTGATCCACAGGTCGTTGTCGTCCAGCAGATTGATGGGGTCCCATTTGCCCGACAGTAGTATATGCAGCACGTGCATGACGTGCGTGCCGTACGCCATGACGATGCGCGTCTGCACGTCCGACTCGGTCAGTCGCGGGTGGTGCTGTTGCTGAGGCGGCGGCTGCGACGCCGAGTGCACGCTGTGCACCGACAGGGCTGACGGGGTGCCGACGTCGTTCGCCCCGCCACCGCCGCCCACGCTGATGCTATCGCTAACGCCGCCGACGACGACAGAGTCCTCGGCGGTGGCGGCCTGGGCTTGGGCTGCTGCCGCAACGGCAGCAGCAGCGGCAGCGGCTTGTGCCTTGGCGGCGTCCGCTGCTTGAGCTTGGGCCTGCGCCGCAGCGCTGAGGTGGCGTTGCTCGAAGCGGCCGAGGCTTTGCTCGTAGACCTCGAGGTGGCGGGCGATCTCGGCCGTCTGCTCATCCCACTCACCGCTGGAGCGGAAGTTGACGCCGAAGCGTGGGTGGTTGCGAGCGTGGTTCAGGTCCACAATCTCGCCCAGGATTGTCATGAGTGGCAGGAAGAAGCCAAAGATGCCGTGGCCGGTGCATTCAAAGGACGGTCCCCGAACGCGAGCCTGCTGGTCCTCTTGGCTCTGCTGCTGCTGTCGATCGTCGTCTCTGAGCATCTCTGGGTCCGTGTTTTCGTTGGGGTGGAACTCGCCGTTCTGGTAGTCGGTGTCGTCCATGGGCTGTAACAGGCCGTCACACTCGATATCGAGCAGGAATAGGGGCCGGTTATAGCACAGAGCTAGGTGGCGGTCGACAATGTAGACAAGCCACCAGATGCGCCTGCGCTCCTCGCGCTCTTCGTCTGTGATGACGCCGCCGGGACCGCCAACGGGGCTGCTCACGCTGCCCTCTTCGCCCGTGTTCTCGTGGCGATGGCGGTGATGATGCGGATGAGGGTGGTCGCCACCGTCGGACATAGGCGAGGGTGCATTCTGGGGAAGCTCGCGGCCCAGTTTGAGCTCGCGGGCCAGCGACCAGGCCGCGTTCCACCAGCGTAGACTGGCGCCCTTGTACTCGCTCGCCGAGACGACGGTGGCGAGATGGATATAGGTGACGACATCGTCCAGAGTGCCAGCGGCGCCAAAGGCTCCCGTTTCGCCCGTCAAGGCCTCCATGCTGATGCTGACCGAGCCGGGCATGGCGACGCCGAGCCCGCCCAGGGCGACCCCGTCAATGGCGGGACTCGAGACCGGGGACACGTCGCCCGAGGGCGTGTGGATCAAGGGCTTGAGCAGGCTCACGGTCAGCTCGAGCAGCTTCTGGCAGATCTTGCCGCGCGCGGACGGGACACTGGTCAGGAACGGCGCGTCGCTCGTCTGCGCGGCGACCCAGAGGATGCTGGCGAGCAGGGCCGGCTGGCAAAGCCGTGGCCTGCTCGGATGCAGGAAGGAGCGCTTGCGGAAGACGAACCCGAGAACGTACGGCGACATGGGGTGAACCTGGGCCGACGACGAGCTGGCAAAGTAGAGGTCGACGAGGTCGCAGGCCAGCGAGAGCGGGATGATGTTTCCCAGGTGCGGGATCAGCGGCCCAAGCACGGGGTACCGCAGGTGCTGCCCGTGGCCCGAGCCAAGCCCGGCCGCTGCGCTGCCGCTCGCCCCGTAGCCACCACCCTGCTGTGACACGTGCTGCGGCGGCGGCGGGTACTGCGTCCCGTGCGTCGCCGGCGGCGAGGACATGGACATGCCCCATCCGGGCGACGCGGTCTCGCCCGAGAGCGGGTAGGCGCTGAGCGGGCTGGTTCCGATACGGTATGACGTACCACCACCCGAGTAGCTGGTTGGGCTCTGCGTTTGCAGCGCGTACGGCAGCTCCGGGTAGGTAGACATGCTGCTGTGGCTCGCGAAGCCGCCGTGCGCCGCCGCCCCACCCATCATGTGCGCTGCGCTCATGCCGCCTGGCCGGTCGTAGGCGCTGTGCATGCTGCCGTAGCCATTGAGGTCAAGCGCCGTTGGGCTCTCCAGGCCTTGGTTGTGGTCCCTCTCGAGAGAGTGGTGCGGCTGCTGGTGGCCGCCTCCGATGTGCGCTGGGCCGCTGCCCAAGCCGTCGAGACTGTCTATGCTGCCGATGCGCTGGCTCCGCTGGACCGCGTCCGTCTCGAGGTCCTTGTCGTTGCTGGTGTGCCGCTCGCTGGCAGAGTTCCCATTGCTGCTCTCTCCTTCGGTTCTCTGCTCGTCTTTGAGGTTCTCCACGCTGCTCGCTGGGGACTTTTGTCCGCCCTGTGCTGCAGCCGCGGCCGCGGCCGCCTGTGCCAGGTCCTTTCGCGACGCCTTGCCACGCTTCTTCCGCTCCCGGATGTACTCGCATCCAAGGCCGAACTCTTTAGACAGTAGTCAGTCCCTTGTCCACGACGATGCCGAGCACTTTGATATTTGATACCAGATCATGGTCAACTTCCGTAGAAAAGGTTTGCTCTTACCTATGCAATGAGCGCAGGGGTGTTGCCCATCACACTTGGTCCTGAGCTGGTTGCACTGATCACACGCCCTGCTGATCCTTCTGCGGATAGGACCGGCAGCTCCCGTCGCCCGCGCAGCGGGGCCGTAGGGGTGTTGACGGTGATGCTTCATCTGGGGGCCTGCCCGGGTGAGATGTGGGTTGTGCACTCCGACGTGCTGCTGGAGCTGCTGTAGGGCATAATGCGACCCCTGTGCCAGCGTGTCAAGCCCCGCCGTGTGCATATGGCCTTGGGACATGTGCCCATTGGACATGAGCGTGTTGGACGACAGGGCATGATAAGGGGAAAAGCGGTGGAGCGGGTTGGACAGCATCTCGATCTCCGCTGGTTTGTGTGTCCACTCAAGGTGAGCTGCTTTCTTTCTTCCTGGTGAGCTTCCTCTTACTTCCTTGTTTGGGCTTTTCGGGTGCCGGTGTAGGAGGAGGACAAGAGAGAGGACAGAGCGACACTGGTAAAGTCGTAACAGATAGGTGATGGGATATAAACAGTGGATATAACGAGACTGAGACAAATAGCCAGCTTCGAACGAGCGGGGACAGTTGGCTGAAGAGCAGCCACGTCTCTGGAGACGTCTTCTCTGGAACAATGGAAGGTGGACTGCGTATGTGTGCTTCCAAGCAAGGAGAGCAGACCGTGAAGCGGGATGAGGGAGGTCTAGATATCTATACGGGGCCTCGCTCTCTGCAGTGCGGCATGCCGAGAGTGGTAGACGGACGGGAGCCGAGCGGAGAAGTTGTAAGAGCTGGAAATGCAAGGATTCTTGGCCCAGGCGGTACTTGGACGGGCCGGACTGATGTTCAAGTGTGGGGAAGGGAGGTGAGGTAAAGGATGAAGGGGGCCCGGCATGAGCATAAAGCGACGCCGAACGGTATGGCAGGGCTCAAAACAGCAGGAGGGGATCGGCCAGCGGACGTTGGCCCGCACGACAGAAGACGGGGTGGCCAAGGTACCTCTCGCACTGGATGGCAAGCAGGCGGAAAGATACTTGGGAGTGGTTGTGGTGGCGGCCATGCAGGCAGGAGGAGGCAACAGAAGGCCGCCACATGGCGGGGCCGGGGTTTGGGGAAAGAATAGGTGTGCAAGGTAGGCAGGTGGAGGGTGGACCGGACTGGACTGCACGGGACGGGCGGCAGGGGGTGGACAGCAATCAATGAATATTGCGAGGTGTGAAGGAGGTTGAGGAGACGAGCAGACTATCAGACGTACCTGATGACTTTGGTCTGGGCTTGGCGTAGATCCGGAACGACGATCTGGGCCTTCACGACTTCTTCCTCGACAATTTCCGCCGGCTGAGCAACGGTCGGGCCAGAATGTCGATCCTGTTCTCTTATTGCGTTGCCGCCCTTGTCCTCCCGCTTGCCCTCGGCCTCCGGGGAAACCGACCGGCTAGGATGGAGGATACCCAGGTTCCAAGCTGCCTATAGCTGGCGGCTGACGAATGAACGCCGTAGGACGACCGTCGAGTGGCTGCTCGTAGGTGATTGGGTAGCGGTAAACGGTATGCTGTGCGTGTCCTGGCTGGCAGCAAGTACTCTCGCTTCTCGTCTCGACGGTGTGCGTGGGCTCCAGATTCCTTCCAGACGGGCTGCGGTGTATTCCCTCGATTTGGTCGGGGCACGATGGTCCTCTTGACCTTGGTTGAGATTTCCTAGGCGCCACGCGTCTCGGGGTTCGTTTATCACAGATATGCTCGAAGGTAAACAGCCTCTACCGTCCAGCTAACCACTCTTTTCCCTCCTCGGATGAGTTCGGAGGGAGCCAGACGGGGCCAAAAGAGGAGCAAAGGATGTGCTGAGCCCGCTCGAGACCCAGACAGAGCGGTAATTGATGCTGGCCGTCCTGATTCCCTCTCAGAGAGGCTGATTGAGGACTGCTGTCTGCAGCGATGTCCTTCTTGGCATGCATATACAAGCTCCCAGCAAGGAGCTTTGCTGATCAGGCCGGTCTCGATTCGCGAACTTTGCGTGATCCGCTAATTCAGGGTCAATATCGAGCATCACAGTTATATTGGCGTGACAATATCCGCGGCGGGACGGATGGCATGTGTAGTGGAGGTGAAGAGGCGAGGAGCGCGTATGAGTGCGTGGCGTGTGTTCCGTATGAGGATTTAATAATTTTCAGCTTTTTCTCGTCTTTTTTTTTTCTCCTCCGCACGAGTGACCTTGCCTCCGGTGGGTGTAGGCAGGCGGGCACAAGTGCCTTGGATCCTCTTCCCCGGGTTGCTTCCTTTCCCCCTCCGCCCCGCTTGGCCGGTAGGGCATTTGCTGAGCAGCAAGTACGGTATGGCCCTGGTTTGTCTCGGAACGCCCGCACGAATTTGGGAATAATGGGAGGAGCAATGGTAGCTGAGCGGGCCCAGTGCAGCGTCGTAGGCGCAGGGACGTGCACACACAGTAGGTCACCAGAGCAGGACTCTCCCTCTCCTCAGAGGACTCCCTTGTACGCTCTAAGTCCCGCTCTGTGAACCGATGGTACGTACCCGCCCGATACCCTGCACGGTGGGAGCGAGGTGACCTGCATGAGAAAGCAAAAGGAAAGAGAAAAATAAAAGCCATGGGGCATGGCAAGGGTGCGGGCGGGAGTGGTGTGGTGTGGTGTGGTGTGGTGGTAGTGAAGGTGGTGGTGGCACTGGTGGTGGAGCACTTTCGGCCAGCAGACCGGCGTCCCATCCAGAGACCAGGCCATACGAGGATTGCTGCAGAGTGCCCGGTCCCATATCGACGCCGACTGACGGCTCGACGGGCGGTATGAACCGCAAATTTGTAGTAAGGGAAGCCAAGGGGTAGCAGCGGTGGCACCTGTTGGTAGGCGCTCGGTACCATGTATCCGAGCGACGACGACTGGCCAGAGCTACCTCTCTCCTTGGTCTAGACGGCCTACACTGTAAGCCGTCTTTAATGAGGGGTGATGCCAACGGAGAAATGCTGGGAGGCAGACGTGGGCTTTGCCCATTTCGACGTGGCGGAGGGAGGCAGGCTGCTAGGCAGGTCAACCTTGAAACGGCAGCCCCCACTCCAGCGGTGCGGACAATGCCTTCGTTGTCGAGGACGAAAAGAACAGAAGCAAGCGAATGTTCCTCGGCTACGTCTGGGCCCACCAGCAAGAGCGTTCGCAAGTCTGCCCATGATGGGGACGACGCCCCGTGACTGGAGGACAATCTGCGGAGATCGGGCGAGGGGAGTGGGCAAATGGCGACAGGGGCAAGAGCTGCGCCCATTGGCGTGCTCGACCCCTGCCCCAAGCGCCATCTGGGCTGTAGCAAGGGGATCTGTCGGCCAGAGAGTCGCCGAGCTCACTCCGCGTCGCTTATGGCAGCCGGATCCGCAGACACCCATGTTTCTCCACGATTGTCTCCAACGACGCGTGTGCGGAGGCTCGCAGCTCAGCAGACGTCTCTGGTCGACAGGATTTTCTTTAGCGTCCAGTTGTTGTTTCGACGTGACAAAAAGATCGAGTCGCCAAACTGGGAAGGCGGATGGGAACAATGAGCGACGCGAGCTCGGTACCAGGCAGGAGCGCCTCTTCCATTCTGATCTCGGCTAGGCTCACTCTAATTGGTGGCGAACTGATCTAGGCCCACTCCCTGCCCTGGAGGCAACGGTGGAGCGGCACAGTTTTTGATGGGGCTGGCCGTTTGTCGGACCGAGAGCTCCAAAAATGTACCTCCACCTTCGTACCTTCCATGTTGTCGACTTGGGTTTGAAAATCGTTACTTCCACTCCTGTGCTGGGATAAAACTTGAATCCTTGCTGAAGACAATTCCATCACGGCACCAGCATGGAGCGCCCCTCGCTGGCAAGGGTGCTGCCCGGATGATGTGGAGTTGCTAACCTGGTGCATATGTGCGTGTCGGGGTCCCCACGGGGTAGATTCGCCGCTCAGTGCCTTTTTTTTTTTCTATCTCGTCTCCACCAAAGACCTTCACTTGCGCTCAGCCGTCATGAAAGTTGCGAATGTCAGAGATTGGATGTCAAACCCCGAATACCACCATGCGTTGGCAAATAGTGGCTCGAAACGGGAATCTCTAAAAAAGCCGCGAAATTATCAAACGACCATGATCGCCATCCCTGATGTTTTCGAGGTTCTCACTGTCGCAGTCAACGACTCCGTCACATGCTTTCCCGATCAGGGACATGGCAGGCCATCCATGGGGCAAAATAATTTCTGACAGTGACTTATCCCGTGACAGGGAGGCAGGCGGAGCCCTGGCATGCATATGGTGACCGAACTCTCCGTCGACTTTTGGAGTGGTATACGTAGGCACGGCATCGAAGGTCGGCCTAGGACTGACTAGCCTACTGTCGATCTCGATCTACATAGCTCCCAGCTGGAGTCGTTCTGCCGATTTCTGCTCGCTGGTTTCCTCTCCTCGATCGACCGTCTGTCCATCCTGATATATCAGACGAGTTGATCTACGCACGAATCATGGCCGCCCGCCTTCTTGGAGCCGACGTGCCCCGTACCTCCCAATGGCACATTAATTTGCTTCGATTTCTCGTGCATCATGCCGCCGCCCTCATGGGGAAGTGAGCGTCGGGGTCAATATCTCTTCCAATGAAGGTCTCCCCTGCCGGCCGGCAGGCTTCTCCAACAGCAGTCTTGGCCACCCACCACTTGCTGCGTCTCCTTCTCCTCGCCACCCCTCCCACCTTACATACCACCTCCACCCATGCTGGACGGGAAATGATGCAGCTACCGAGTTCGCCCGTGTGGATGTACGCAGGTCCCAGCCGTCAGGGCCGCGGACAGTGTGTGTCCCACAGTCTCAAGCGTGTCCAGGATATGGGGGCGGTTGGCGGTGGTGTCAACCCAATCTGAAAAGGCCAGGGCAAGCCAGCTGGAAAGGCCGTCCTAGGTGCCGTAACGGAAGCCGAGATGAGGAAGGGAGGGCAGTACATGCGTGATGCTAGCATCGAAACGAAACACAAACTCCGATGCAATGCTCCTCCAGCTCGCCCAAAGCAAGACACTTCTTAGGATGCTGTGGCCAGCCTCCAATGTCGCAACAGCCCCCTGCCTCCGCCCGGGCAGGACATGTTATCCCACCCGTGAAGCTGCCATCCGCGCTCTGGGGGTTCGGCGAATCTAGCTCAACTTGCGATGGCCATCAAAAGGCGTCCCTAATCTCGGAGCCGTCGGCTCCAGCCAGCCGGATCCATAGGCGGAAATGTCCGGTTGGTGTCCAGATTGAGTTGCTGAGCTGGTATGTACTTGACGTCTCGCGCCAGACAAAATACCTTATCCCTGCCCATCTACCGAAAGACGAAAACAAAAAAAAGCTCGAGTCTATTAAGCCGAAGTGTAACACATGCATGTCTCTGTCCCTGGATAGATCTGGGGCTGACGACTGCCGTACAAGGCTTGTCTGTGAGTTCAGACCTGCATACATGGATGGATTGGCATGCCATTTGGATAATTCATATTCGCTGCTCATCTCGTGCCCACCTGAAATCTAGCCTCTCACCTCACCAGGCAGTATGTACAGTGTAAAATCGACTCCTTCTCTTGGTGTGTCAGCGTTACTCGACAGGAAGGCGCGGGGTGTGTGGGGCTTGCTGCAACGCCCCAGATTTGGTTGACGGTTAGAGTTTGCCGCCACTTGGCCAGGATACCCATCCATGCAGAGGAAGCTCGTGCCAAACGGCCGACGGTCCGAAACTCCATGTCTGCAATCAAACTCCGTCCTGCTGCAGCCTCCACACCCCAGCTGCCGTCGCACCCTACCAACCACCATGCAGCAGGCCAAGACACCAGGGAACTCCTCTCCGGCTGGGCCCAAGACAATCGAGCTAGCGTCCGTCACACGCGCGCCCGCATCTGCCCGAGAACGCCGACGTCACCTCGTTCGTCGGCTCTCGCTGCCATGTGGTCTTCCCTGCCCTTCGCTCTGCACTCCCGAGTCTACTAGCCGCCTCGCTCGCAGACGCCGACGAACGACACGCAGGCCTATCCACTCTCTCGGCCGACGCCTGTGCCGGCCGATGGTGCACAAGCCTTGCGGACCTCTCAGCTTGGCAGACATGGCGCCACTTCACTGCCTATGAACCTTCCATCCAGGGCTTCTTTGCATACCTGCACACCTTCCTTCGGAGCGGGGGCCGACATCTCCAGCTGCACAGCTTTGTGCGTGTGCTTGATGTCACCAAGAACCAACTACGTGACTGGCATGCGGACCTGCTTGGGCGCGAGCCTGGCTCTCCTCCTCTCTGCTTCTCTCCCCGCATGCCAACCATGGTTCTCAGGGTATCATCAGTCTGCTGTTCCGGTGGTGCTCGAGGCTGTCAAAATAGCAGAATGGAACCTCGCCCACATCTTGGCCTGGCACCTCGACGGTTCCGCTGCCTGCAACTTCGGCCCGCAGAATTCCTCGTTACAGCCCCCAACCACGCGGCAACATTTACCATATCTTCTAAGGTGAGCAGGAAATTAGGGCAAACATTGGCGGGTGGTCAACTTTCCCTGGAAGCCGCGGCTTGTCGGTCCTCAGCTTCCAGCACCCCTCGTCAATATCATAGGGTCTACCAATATTCCAACGAACCTGCCTGTGTCCGAGAAAAGCCCACCTCTGCACAGATGTGCCGCAGCCACTTGTCAGCCCAGCTACCTAGGCACCTGCCTATCTGGCAAGATTTTTTTTTCCCCCTCCTCTCTTTCTTCTCCCCTGCCACCTGTCACCCCAACTGCCAGACCCGCTGCTGCATCCGAGCAGTGACACAAGCGTGGCACTAATACACGAACTAATATAAATCTACCAAATAGACCGGGCTTCTGTCCCATTATAGAACTTCCTAATTTTAGATCAACTGGCCGACAGATTATCCCCGTGGACAGCGGGCTGCAATGCTCAGGCATGCATGCCCGACATACAACTTACTCATTTGCGTTGCTAGATCTCGCTCACAGGTCAGTTTTGGTGTCGAGCACAGCTAACGAGCCGCAGGTGTCAACATGCAACTTAGCTTTTCCGTCCCACATACGGATGGCGTTTGGCCGTAGTGGACAAGGATAATGGTGTCCGGTCTGTCCCGGAACCCCGAGAACGCCTCGGCTCCCAGACAAGACGTCGGCTCTCCACTTACTGAAATGGAATCACGAGGCCATGTGAGAACTCTCCGATACTCCCTATCGTTTTCGGCCTGGTGGAGCATGTCGGCTTGTACCCTTACCGTTGCCGGTTCCTACGTCGCAGCGTCGCGACTCTGCCACACCCTCTTCGGTAGCATGTTGCCATCGCGGATGCTTCGATCGCCGCGTCTGGCCAGGCCATTCGTATTGACTACCACACCGATGCCTTTCACCAACAGTCGAAAGTTTGATTTGGCAGGGGTTGCGATGGTGTGCCGCCAATATAACATCCTGCACTTGGCAGGGCCCCCCAGCCTCCTGTTACTGGCACGTTCGAAGCACTCTCGGCAAGGGGACCGCATTTCCATCGGGACACCGCGCCTCACTAGTCTATGCCGACATCTCCACTTTTGCCCAATATCGACACAGACAGCCAGCAGCAGCAAAAACCGCCGGGACATACAGTATGAGGAAAGGCTCCAATTCCCACCATTTCAGTCTTGACCAGCACACGTACCAGCGAGCCTGGCCAGCGCCTCCCTAGTCGCGGCCCGCGGCACAAGGTAATCAATTATATTCGAGCAGTATGCGGGACTGCCAAGGGGGGATTAATCTGCTGAGCTCGAATCAAGCCGTCAACATTTCGGATGTTCTTTCGGCCGGTGCTCCACGATGGCTCCCTGCTTGATCCTCAGGCGCCGACTTCCCGCACCTGGGCCGTCAACTAACACGGGCTGTGCCTGGGATGCAAAATGGAAGCAGGCACACCACATTCCAGCTCAGGTCCGCTGGCGCCAGGCCCACCACGGGACGGCAAGACGCTTATCTCATGACGGAGGGCAGCCACAAGTGCCACACTATATCCCATCCATCCATCCACCCCCTCGGCGTAGGAGAAGACGGGGTGCCAGAAGACATTGCATCCGTGTGCCTTGTTCTTGCTGGTACTTCTCGGGCATTATGCTGGCGAAGCCTTGAGCTGGCGTCTGTTACGCTCACTTGCCGCAGTCCAACCTACCTGATCAGGAATCTCCGGCGACAAGCGATGCCTTGGCGTTTGGCTGGCGCCGGCAGATGGACGAGGGATTCCTACCACACACCCCAGTGGGACAGACCACGGCCCCGTCTAGGCACCCCATTAGGGTCCGCCTAGGGCCCCAAAGCTCTGGCAAACAATGAAATGGGGGCCTGGTCTATCGCCGGAAGCCACTCGCGGAGTTTAATTGGATTATATTAAACAGTCAATATGGAGCCACGGCCAGGTCCCGCAGCCAGGCCGGCTAGCCCACTCAGCTTTTCGGCTTGGCTTGTAGTCCTCTTTCTCTGAAGCCTGACTGGACGGTTGAAATCCACTCCCGGGGTCTCGTCGGCCATGGATTAAAGGGCATAGGCGAGTTGACGCATGCACACTATAATGGTAGGAACCCGGGTCCGCCCTTGTCTGCATCTCGCCACTCAAAGACATGTCATGTCTCAGCCCATTTGACGATAGGATATCCGAGGAGGCGTAATTCAGTTCTGCAGCGGGCTGCCCCACGGAGGAACGCCACCTGCGGTCAGCCCGTACCTCACAGATGTATCCAACCTATGTGGGAAGCAGGGATGCGGGAGACGGCATTTTACGCCGCCCGGCCACCTACATACCTGCCTACCTCGGACCCGAGATGGGACATCATGGATGGGCTCTGCTCTGGTGTGGATGTCGATTCTCAAAGCTCCCTTTTGTGGAGCCTGAGGACACCACTAGTGTGAGCACCACAGCGTCCTTTACCACACGCCACCTCGGGTCTCGAGCTCGGATCTCAACAACGATGGGGTTGTCTGCCCGTCCAACAGCCGGTCAATCCGGCGAGGATCCTGGCGGGGACCAACAAGCAACCACAGCAGCAAACTCTGCTCAATGCTCCGAGGTTCCATCCAGTGGCCCCGGGGTCGGGACCACCCTCCCCGTTAGAGAATTAAGGTTGGCGACCCTCCGTTTCCACGTCTCCCTGGAGGCGCGTCGAGCTCTCTTGTCCCCGCCGCCCACGTCCCCGAAGGGATGACTGGGGAGAGGCCACTCTGGGGTGCAGCCGTACACTCCAGGCCTGGGGACGTGGGTGAGAAGCACAAACGCCCAGAAGCGGAGTTCAGGTCCGCCTCGGGTTGCAGTGGGAGCAACGATTACTGGGCCCCCGCGGCGGGCGAACCAGCGGCACTTGGAAACACCCAGGCCCCTCCGAATCACACCCTGAAGGTCCGGACTGCGGGGTGGTCTCTCCCCCTACCCTGATATCGGCTTGGGGGGTGGGGTAGCGTCGCGTGGGCGGACCTGATGCCTCACTCGAGGCAATTCGATTGTCGAGATTGACTGACAAAAAAAAAAAAACAGATTCGTCATGTTATTATTATCCCGGTGCAGCCGCTACCGTACTCGAGCCAACCATGGATAGCGACGGCGTCTGCGTGCGTAACTGAGAATATCTCGTATTCTGTGAACTGGCATTTTCCCCTTTTGGCACCTCTTTCCATACCAGCAGTCCATCTACTGCGTCTTGCCACACGCCCTCCCCTACCCATCCTTCGTATCGCCCACCCGGCGATCGGGCTCGCTTCCGTCTGTGTGTGGGAGCAAGCAACCAAGCGAGCAAGCACGGCGAGGAGATGGTGGAGCGGAAGGCCGGACCTACGCACGTCGCAACCGGCCACCCGTCCTTCATCCGAAGGTCGAGACGAGCGGGCGGCTGCCCACCGACGGGTCAGTCTCGCGTGGAATCTGGAGCGGCCATCCGGATCCCGTTCTGTGGTTGGACGGTGCGTTGTTCCATCCAGCGTTCTGAATCCCGGCCCTCCCGTCCCGTTGCCCCCTCCTCCGCATTCACACCCTGGCGTGACTGAGCCGTACCATTCATGTTGCGAAGCTTGGTTCCTGTCTTCAGCTTACAATCTCGTTAGCTAAAAAACCATGTCTGATTCAACATTTCACAGACTTCCCTTGTGAGCTGACTGACACATAACCCGTTTGGGGTGTCATGCAGGGGTTCCGGGGGGACGGCTTCGGCGGGCTTTATTTGCCGCGGAACGAGCAGCAGTAGCAGTCAAGTCGCCTTCACAGATCTGTTTCTGTGACGGCGAGCGAACGGTGGCGGTGCTGGTTTGTCTGAACAAGAAACGCTTCGCTTCCCCCACAAAACCCTGAGCACAAGGAACTCGACGGAACAAGTGCCGTCGTCCTGGCGGCAGCGGTCGATCAAACGTACGTGGCCTCCCCCAGATTCGAGCCAAG
This sequence comes from Magnaporthiopsis incrustans, assembly GCA_003049425.1. Classification (NCBI taxonomy): domain Eukaryota; kingdom Fungi; phylum Ascomycota; class Sordariomycetes; order Magnaporthales; family Magnaporthaceae; genus Magnaporthiopsis; species Magnaporthiopsis incrustans. The sequence continues at coordinate 329,723 of PYSR01000009.1, forward strand.
CGGCTCGCTCACTCTTCGTCTGTTTAACCCATGTCCACCACGCGGCCGACCCCTACTGCCGACCCCATGGCATCCTTTCGTCCCATGCTGTGACATGCTTGTCGTCGGGATCTTCGGCATGGGTCACCGCGCGGCAAAACAGGCTTCCCCAGAAAATTGATCGATCCACCCCCAGAAATGCCCTTTGATCCCCCGCGAAACTGGGGTGTTTTGAGCTTGAATTTAGAGCCCCTTGCTCGGATAGATACCCTGTCCTTTCCCTTGCGCTCCTCGGCGCATGGCATGATACTCATCTCGTGCATGTCCTGATTGGCCAGCCCAGTTCAGGACCTCCTGGATTGGGAGCTTCGGAAGCGCAGACCTTGCCTCTTCCGGCTACCTATCAACTTGGGATACCGTGGCATGGCGGCATTTCGAGCCAGCCTCTGGTTTTTTTTTTCTTCCACACGTCGTCAATATCGAGGAGGACAGATGACAGCATGGAGCTCAAAAAGTCTTACGCGGCCTTGGTCCGGTATTCGGTGCCTCAGCGTTGCTCTGTCGGGTCCATATGTGCCAGCAAAACCTAACCCCTTGGTGTTTCTTACCAATCGGACAAAATAGGGGCCAAATTCCGCGTAATCTTGGACATCGCTGAAGTCTTCGAGATGTATTCTAGCTCCCGAAGAGGTAGGTCAACAAGGTTGGCCTTAGTCGGGTGTTCCTAGACGCTGCGTGCCGTCACCGTCCCGCAGGTGCGGTTGAGCCATGACGCAGATGCTGTTGGTGTGAGTGCACCACATGAAGCAACAGGCACCACCCTGGTCGTTATGCCGTGATGCGGCACATCCTATTCACCTTGGGGACGTATATGGGACGAATTGCTCTTTCGTGGGAGGTCTCTCCGCCGTCTGGCCTGAGAGAAACCATCGGAGCTCCTCACCTGGGTTCTGGGCAAGACATCCGAGCGGCCCCATGCGCGTGAGGATGCCAATGCAAACCGTTCAAGAGTGGTATCTTACAGCGAGCAGCCTTACCAGGTTCTGGCGCGTCTGAAGTCTGCGGCTGGTAAAACGGCGTCCAAGGGAAGATACGGCGTCGCCTTGCCACGGCCTCGGCTGTGTTTTGTGTGATCCCGCCCCGAGCGTTGGCTATGGGTCTGCTTCCCCTTGCAGCTCAGTCCACACTCGTCCCTCCGGTCCCCTGTCTTGTCCTGTGGCGAAACGCATCTTAGCCTGCCCTGCTTTTTCCGGACGCCGGTCTGAGCGCCCGTGTGATTTGCCATTGTGGACAAGAGGAAGTAACTACCACTGATCTGAGGCGTCTCGATGCTGATTTGGGCTACACGCGACCACACCGAAAAAGCATTTCCTCGGCGAAGCGCATTCATGCTTCCAGAACATCCTGAGACGCGGCCCCATGCCCTCTCATCTGAAGTCGCGATGCGAGTGGCCCACGGGGGACGTTCCATGCCGCCTCTCTGTCGATCCTTGACCCTGGATCCCAGACGGGCCTCGACATTATAGTCCAGCCCTGGCCGTTGCCTCAGAGCTGGTTGATCGGCGTGTGCCGCCGACTGCCGCAGCGCACGCAACCTTCCTAGACCTTCTATTGACATCTGGTTCGTGCAAAAGGAAGTGAAAGGAGAGGATCAACTGCCGAACGGACGCGGATGTTGTCCCCTGGGGGCCGCGTCCTATTGCATAGCCGTCTTGTGATCTTCGACGCCACACTTTTGACAGCCGTCACTACCCTCCTCTCGGGCCGCCCTGGTTGCGAGATTGCTAGGGATGAGCTGGTATTTCAGCCGGCTCTCCATTCGGATCGCTCCTGAAGCAGCAGGCCCGTTCCCTGTCGCCGCCGGCCGCAGGCACGTGCATTTCTGACATGTGGAGGACCATAGCAACGGGAGAAGCGTGAGGGCGTCCTGCAACATTCGATGGCCGAATGGATCTCATAGGATGCAAGAGGGGCGAAGGGATGCGCTGCGTTGCTCTTGTCTATCCATCCCACACCGTCTGATCTGGCTTCCGTCGTTCCCGTGCTTCTATACGCATGCTCTTGAAGCCAACACCAGTAAAGAGGCGCGGGATAGTGCTCCTCATCCCCGACTGACAGCAGAATGCCATGGCTCTATGGGCTGGTGCGGGATTGGCGGGCACTATCTGATGAATATCCCGTGGTCCGTCTCAGTACAAGCCGTCTCGTTGATGGCTCTCATATCCACATCTTTAGTGAGAAGAATGACAGCCGAGCCGATATGGCCTTTATGGGAAATCGCCTAGGATGGCGGCTGTAAACATCTGCACTATATCTTCCCACACCTTCCCGATAGCGTCACGTCGGCTCCTCTTCCCGGCCTAGCTTTCCACGGATATAGCGGGGGGAACTCGGTTATCACAGAGCGGGTTGCCGTGGCGGCCATAAGCCAGACGATATGCAAGCGAGAACCTGTGACTCTGCCCCTCTACTTGTGCCCGAAGTGAAGCCGGGTTATCCACGTCGGCGTATTCTCGGGCGGAGACGGAGAGCCGCAGAGGATAGAACGAGACGGTGAACACCAGTCCGGTTGCAAAATGAGGCTGCCGCGAAGGAAGCTGATGTGTCGGCGGGGGAGTTCCCTCGAGGAGCCATATGGATAAAATAGACAGCAAGACTGCCGTCTCCGGGCCTCGTCAGAATGTAGATTGTTGGCGACACCAGATGAGTTCTGGGAGACTCGGTGTTCGTCAGCCGCGATGCATGTCAGACACTGGGCCTGACAGCATCTGAGGAAATATATTTCGGCATCTGCCAGCTCACGCAGGGGATTCTCGAGGGCGTCTTGACCAGCTGGCCCATGCTTCGAACGAGGCAAACCAGCGACGAAGTAATATAAATCAGCGACGGACCTCCCAGAAACACTCGGCCCTCTACAGACAGAGCCAAGTACTATTTTTTTTTTTTTTTCGTCTCTTTTTCCACGACACAGGGAGTGAGCCCGAGATACGCCTTCAGGGCCGAGCAAGATCCAAGGGCATCAACCACCACGACAACACCCAGCACGCCTGGGTCGTCCGATAGTCCGCAGCAGGGACCGCACATCCAGCCTATCGACCAACCCCTCCCCGTCATCGGGCCCGATCCCGAGTCTGCTCAAGTCCAGACCAGGTCATACCCAGGCCCTTTGCGACGAGCATTAGGTCATGCAGATCAGAATAGACGCAGACACGGCCTGGATCAAAAGAGGTCAAAGAGGCTGCACAAAGCGGTGAACAGGCGCTCGATACCCCAAGGCCAACATATCGAAGCATACGCGGGGCTAGGCCGGGCTAGACGCTCGGTTCCCACCCGGCCGGTGACGTCGACGACATGCAGAGAGCGGTCCAGGTGAAGACACCTATGGCCAACGCTCAGTCCCGACGGCCGACAGGCCTGGCTAGACTTGGCGATTCGTGTTTTGAAGGCGTCGCCGAAATGAGGGGGCCTTGATCGGGAAGTGGGATGGATACGTGTGGGCCCAAGGGACCATTATAAGTTGATGACAAATGAACAAACAAGCGAAAGTAATGAGGGGGCAAAAATACCTGGCCGATGTACGGACCAAGGCCGGCTTATAATATCGATACCGAAGGTAAGCAAGGCAGGTTCCTGAAGCGGCAATCTTCAATCGGAAACCGTCGAGGACGTCATGGCCGTCCGTCACGAGAAGGACCGCCCAGAAGGGTCAAAAATGCCTGCTGTCGGTGCTCGCAGCACGTCACCGTCACCGTCACCGGCGGCGGCAGCAGCAGCGGCCGGCGAGCCCATCGGCAACGGCACCAGCAAGAACCGACTCGGCCCACGGCCGGCAGCGTTTGGCAGCACGCTGCACGAGGTGGTGTTCGTGTTCCAGGCGACGCTGGCGACCATGTCGTCGGCGTTCCTGGTGGGCGCTACGTCGACGGTGCTGGTGCACATCGGGCGCGACCTGGCCATGACGCAGGGCGAGGTGTCGTGGATCACGGCGTCGACGTCGCTGACGGCGGGCGCGACGCAGCTCGCCTTCGGCCAGCTGGCCGACCTGCTGGGCCGCCGGCCCATGTTCATCGCCGGCATGGGCTCCTTCGCCGTCTTCGCCGCCGTCACGGGCCTGGCCCGCTCGCCGCTGTGGATGGACGTGCTGTGCGGCCTGCTGGGCGTCAGCAGCGCCATGATGGTCCCGTCCGCCATCGCCATCCTGGGCGCCACCTACGACATCCCCTCGAAGCGCAAGAACCTCGCCTTCTCCGCCTTCAGCAGCGGGAACCCCGTCGGCTTCGCCGTCGGCAGCGTGCTCGGCGGCGTCGCGGCTCAGGTCTTCGACTGGCGCGCTGCGTTTTATCTCATCGCCATCCTGTGGGGCGTTTTCACCGCCGTCGCCTTCTGGGCCGTCCCCAGCGTCGAGGCGCAGCCGGACCGCGGCGGAAGCGGAAGCGGCGGCGACGGCGGCGACGGCGGCGACAGCCGTCCCTCCCCGTCGGCACCGCTCCGGGAGAAGCTCGGCGGCTTCTTCAAACGGTTCGACTCGGTCGGCGCCGTCCTCACCCTCTTCGGCACCGGCATGTTCACCGCCGCCATCACGCTGGGGCCGGACGACGGCTGGGCGGCACCACAAGTCATCTCCATGCTCGTCGTCGGCCTGGTCCTGATCGCCGTCTTCGTATACTGGGAGACCATCTGGCCTCACCCCCTGATGCCGCCCAAGATTTGGAAGGACAGGAATTTCACACTTGTGAGCTCTTCTGCGTCCTGTTTTTGCCGCTGTCGGTCGTTTGGCATGTGATCAAAACACTAACGCCGAGGCACACCTATCTACCACCTGTTAGTTGATTGTCTCGCTGGTCTTCGGCTTCATGTCCTTCCAGTCGTCCGCCTTCTGGCTCGCCCTCTTCCTGCAGCAGATCCAGCGCCGCGAGCCGCTCGACGTGGCGCTTCATATGCTGCCCCAGACGGTCGCGGGACTCATCTGGAACATCGTCGCCGGCTCGATCCTCCACAAGGCAAACAACACGCTTCTGCACGGCATCGGCTCGGTCTCGTACCTCGTCGCAAGCCTGCTCCTCTCCTTGATGGGGCCCGATTCGAACTATTGGGCCTTCATCTTTCCTGCCCTGATCATCAACGTTGTTGGAGCTGATTTTCAGTTCAACGTGGTAAATGTAGGCTTTTCCACTTCTTCTGTATTTGCCCTTCCCCCTCTACATGATTGCCTGCAACGTGGCACTAACCTTATCACGTTAAAGATGTACGTGATGCAATCACTTCCATCGCATCAGCAAGGCCTGGCCGGTGGCATCTTCAACACCATGATCCGCCTCTGCACCACCGTCGCTCTGGGCATATCCACGGCCGTCTTTGGATCCGTCGGCCGGAGCCCGGAAGGAATTGCGAACCCCATGCTGCAGTACACGCGAGCCTTCCAAGTCTCAATTGCCATGGCAGCAGTCGGCCTGTTGTTTGTGCCCTTCATCAGAGTGGGCACGCAGGGCAACCACAAGCACGTAAGCGACGAGTCGTCAGAGGGATCGTTGGATGGCGCCGGCGATGCTCCCACCGTCGGCGCCGGGGCCGGGACCGCCGCTGGGGTTGCGGATCAACCGGCCCGCTCGACGAAGGATCAATGACGGTGAATTTCTCGGCTCCTGTGATAGACATCACGATGACGCAGCACATTGGCATTGTTACTATACCATAGAAACGACATGTGATGGCATCTTAACATCTAGACCAAAACGCATCGCAGATCTCTGTTTTGAACATCAAGAGTACCCGACTCAGGTTCCTTCCCTTGTCCATGTCTGCAGTGCGATGGCATCAGCTTTGGCCAGTTAGAGGCCAAACGAGGCAGTTCAAATCGTTTCAATCACCAATGGGAATGGGATCACGTCGACGTGGCCAGCAACGGCGGATACCACTCGTGCGCAGCGCACGCGGGACTTGGATGCATCCCAATGTCACATCGCGTCAAGCGTAAAGCGTTTAGTTCTTGCACCATGATCAACGCCGTCGAGTGTGAAGCCATCCGCAGACAGCGGCTCGGCGACTGTAATTTCTTCTCAGGGTGGAGTATAGAATACGATTCGACTGCCATTGACCCGCCAATGAGCGAGCCTGTGGGCACATCAGATCGTGGAGGGTCGTGCCCGTGACTAGATGGGAACCCACGAAATATCAAAAAATGATAGAAATGATAAAAAGAATCTCGGTGCTGGCACGCCTTTTGGCTAGGTGTTCCGGACCCGCAGAGGGTCACGGCGAGGATCACGGGACAGGATCGGCGTTCGGTCCGAGCTGCGGAGCATGGCCCGCGGAATGCAACGGCGTGACGATGCTCTCGGAATCACAAGAACAGAGAACAGAGGCGGGGGAAACACGTCGTGCCCCTCCTCGAAACGCAACACGTATGCGCCACATTAACGAGGAAACGAGGGCCAACTCGGGGGATGTGGATATTGATGTGTGTTTTGGCCGCCGTGGGAGTTTCACGGCTTAGTCGGCCAGGATCACGACCAGATGTCGGTCCTAGTTTGGGGAATAAACCGGCAGCTGTTGTGCGACAAGCGAGCAGCAAAACGCCAACGGGGTGCTGGCGCTGACGCGTCTGAAATGGACGTTTTTAGCTCTCCCTGTCCGTGTGTCTTTCCCATCCCGTTTGTGGACCAAACAACCGAGCAACGCCGACATGGGCTGATGGGACGAACCGGCCACGGACCCTTGCTGGCGGCTGCCACGGCTGTGCGGAAGCTAGGCGGTACTAGGAACATGCGCCCGGGATCATATACAGATCAGGCGAACTCGGCGTACCATCGCTAGAACCGTGTCGGAAAAATTAACGTTCATGATCACCACTCGTCGGGTCATCAGTGCGACGATCGGAAGCGGATTAGGGTGTGCCTTTGTGTGGTTGTTTTCAACCAACGTTTGTCACCTACTTGACGAATTTGGGGCTTGGAATTGATCTAAGTGATGCGACTAGCCGTAAACGAGCACCACACCAACCACCACCCCGCAGTCGCAAGCAGAACCACGCAGCATGATGGGGTCGCGTGGAAGGTACCCGCATCGCCGGCACTTGAAATGGTGTGTCACGCCTGAAAATGGGTGACGGATTGGCACCCACTTGGGCAGACAGCCAAAGATACGTTGCCGGATGCGGGCGGAGTATCCGAGGCGTATCCGAGGCGTATCCATCATCGCGGGGAGGATGCGACGTCTGGTTCCTTCATCCTGATCGATTCCTGATGACGCGCAGAGAGATCTGGTAGGGGTTATTTCGGGGCGTTGGGCCGCAAGGTCGCAAAGGACGCAAATAGGCAATCCAAACCTAAAAATGGCCCGCGGGCAGCCGAGAAATAGCAACAGGCGGTCGATCGGAATGGAAACCAGCAGGGCAGACGGGAGCGACGGTAACGGCGTCTTTTTGTCACCGTCGCAGTTTGTCCCACCTTCGTGCGATGGGGCTCCCCGTCCGAGCGCTGAGGCCTGAGGCGTTTCGATGGTCAGAGGCTCCTTCCACAGACAGTTGAACGGAAGGGCAGGACGGCACGAGACGGCAGCAACATGTCAGGCCAAGCGGGTCCCTGGCGCAGTGCCCGGCCCCAACACTTCTGGATTTTCTATCAACGGAGCGTCAACCCAGTTCACGTTTGGATCTGCGGTCGCTGTTATTCTTGATCTCCCGCAGCCCAACTGGGCTTGGCTCGACCGCCCTGTTTTGCGCAACCATGACGAGTTGACTGCTCCGTGCCCGCGTCGACGACCAGGCAGGAATCGCAGCATGATGACGTCCCAAGATGATCCCTCACCGCATACGAGGTCGGCCAGCCTTGCAGCCTCGCCCAGGCACGTAGTATTCTGTTCCATGCACGCACGCTCTTGGCTGGACGGCGTCCGTTGGTTGGCTGCATTGAGCCGGGTTCTAGAGCCCGATCCTCAAGGAATCATGCCTGTCTGCCAGGTTTGCCTGCCTGTCTCTGGGCACACCGACACGTGCGCCGCAGTCTGCTAGTCGTCCGTGTGTTCCTTCTACGCTGTGATCCCCTTCCTTGCATGCGATGTCGGACCGAGCAAAGAAGCACAATAAGCAAGCACAGGCACAGCCCATGGCGGGCACACGTACACGTGTCGCCGTGCGACAGGCGAGCCGGCCCAGCGTGACGTCTCTTGTTTATCGTTGAGGTACCATCATCAAGTTTTGGAGACCCCATTGGTAGCCGTTTTGAGATTGGCATGGCCGGCATGCCCTGCCTGTAGACATGGGCAATTTTATCCGGCGCAGCGGCACTCGATCGAGCCATGGAACAGGGCAAATCGGAAACGCCAACGACCCTGTTTTGGGCGGGAAGCCGGCAGAAAGGGGCTCAATAGTGACCAAATCAAATTTGGGCATCCCACCTGTACCCAATTCAGTCGCATGGATGGAGGAACAGAAAGCGCAGCTGCTCCCTTCATTTCAGCAGAACAGCCGGCAGCAAAGCAAGCAGTGGCAGCCAACGAACTAACAGAGCTAAACAGCATTAGGCTCAATCTCGTCATACCCTTGCGCGGCTTGAGCTTAGCATGAACCGGCCGCGCTCCACAAGGCCACGGCCCAGCCGCAACCTTGCCCCTATGACGCCCCGAACCAGCTTAGCTCCTCCGCTCCATCCACCCGCGGAGCTCCCCTGATACGTTAGCGGAGAATTCCAGGCACCACACACACTTCCGGCTCCCGCAGGCTCCATCAGCCTGATGCCAAGGAAAGAGAGCAACCCCTGGTTTGGTTTTGGTGTTTGCACGCGCCAAACAAAAAAAAAAAAAAAAAAAGTGCCGACGCCCACCTACCGATCGATGCCTTGATACGCGCGTGCGCAGGCCCCATTTCTGGAAAACTGTAGCTGCACCTAGTCAGTGCGGGCGTACCAGACCTGGCTGCTCGTTGCGATAGGAACGGACGTGTTGCCCGCCTCAACCCCAAGGCTCTGCCCACCGGCGCCACCAACAGCACTCGATCAGGTTGGCCCGCTTGTGCCAGCCTCCAACGGCCTCGTTGATCCTCCGGCCCACGATTCACGGTGTGGCGACATCTTCAGATGACACTGGGCAGCATTCACTTCGGGGGAGGAGTCGCTCGCTGGGCAGAGATGGGACGTCCCAGTGGCACGCCGCATCATCCTCCAAGGTCGCCTGCCCCCCAGGGCCCACACCCAGCAGGACCTCCGGAGGGCGCAGCAAGTGCGTGCATCACTCCTCCTCCCCCTTACCGTCCTTCATGGTCTCCTCCTCCCGGGGCAGCATCTCCCAGGCCTGTGGGGCTGCACCACGTCAAGACCTCCTCCCTTGTCACCTGCCCCGTCCTTGCTCCTGGTCCAACCGCGTGCCCACCAGAGAAACACCACCTGGGCCTGGTCAGTCACTCTTCTCCCGCTGCCGTTCACCCGGGCCGCTGGGGGAAACGATTATATCATTGTCCTCACCGCCCACCACCATCCACCCGTCACTCCCGTCTGATTCCCGCACGCCTCCTGCTGCTCGTCATCACATCTCTGGCTCTGGCTCTGTGGTCAAGCCGTCTACATCTGCTACGACATCCACTCGGCAATAATTTTCTCACCCAACCCTTCCTCTTCGACCAGCACCATCATCTGAACCCTCGGCCCTTACAGAGCGCCGTCATCCCTGTCGTCGACGCGCCCACCCTGCCACAGGTGGGACGACATCGTTTCTCCTCTTCCATTCTATCTTCGCTTTCACATCCCCACACACTAGCCGCCATGGTCAACGCTCCCTGGCTAGGCGGCCTCGCGGCAAGAGCCGCGCTCTTCGCGAGCGCAAGGCTCGAGACAAGGGCAGAAACAAAAGCGACATACGCCCAGAGGACCAGCGACGCTGTCGGAGCCGTCCAGGGCTGGTACAAGGAGTCAACAGGCCTCTGGGAGACGGGCTGGTGGAACTCGGCCAACGTTCTCACGACCCTGGCCGACTTCGTCCTGATCGACTCCGGGAGTGCCGCCAAACACAACCTGGCCGCATTGGCAAAGAACACTTTCACGCAGGCGCAGAAGAACAACCTCAGGGCAACCAAGGTGATTTCAGAAGTCGGCGGCATGGTCATGTCCAAGTACGAGGCGTTTGATTCCCTCGAGGCGGGCGACGGCAACGCGGCGGGATCCAAGCTGGCGCGGCGCCAAGGCAACGCCGGGTTCCTCAACCACTTTTACGACGACGAGGGCTGGTGGGCGCTCGCGTGGATCCGGTCGTTCGACGTGTTCAAGGAGCGGGCGTACCTCGACATGGCCGAGGACATCTTCACCGACATGGAGAAGGGCGTCGACGACGTGTGCGGCGGCGGCATCTGGTGGAACAAGGACCGCAAGTACAAGAACGCCATCACCAACGAGCTCTACTTCACCGTCGCCGCCTCGCTGGCCAACAGGGACGTCAAGCGGAGGCGGCCGGACGCGTACCGCGACATCGCCGTGAGCCACTGGGCCTGGCTCCAGGGCAGCGGCATGCAGAACTCGGAGGGCCTCTTCAACGACGGGCTCGACATCAACGCCAACGGCACCTGCACGTCCAACAAGCAGCAGACGTGGACGTACAACCAGGGCGTCGTCCTCGGCGGGCTCGCCGAGCTGCACGCCGTCACGCGCCAGCAGGACCTGCTCGACAAGGCCTTCCGCATCGCCGAGGCGGCCGTGTCCAAGCTCGTCAACGCGGACGGCATCCTCAAGGAGAGCTGCGAGCCCAACGGCTGCGGCCAGGACGGCGCCCAGTTCAAGGGCATCTTCGTCCGCAACTTGCGCACCCTCTGGGGCGTCTCGCCTAGTAGGCCGCCGCTGCGCGAGTTCATCCTCAGGCAGGCCGACTCCATCTGGAGCCGCGACCGCGTCGAGAGCACCAACAGGCTCGGCCTCGTCTGGGACGGCCCTCCCAACGTGCCCAAGGACCCCGTGGCCGACACGCACTCGTCTGCCATGGACGCCTTGGTTGCCGCCATCATGGTTGTCTAAGCGAGGGTTGACATGTCGCTGTTTCTTACACATACATTTCTCATTATTTTCTATTATTTATTGACTGAGTTAGAGCTTAGCGTTGAGTTTTTTATTTTTATTTTTTATATTTATTTGTTGTTATGGGCAGGAATTGGTCGACCTCGGGAAATGTCTCGAGTGGGCCACATGTGTCTAGGAAAGGGAGAAATGGGGGCGGAAGCACTCCGCGACCACGTGTTAACCCCCAAGACCGCACACCTGTGGTGTATTTGGCGGCGGCATTCTATGTCTCCAAATAATGACTTAATGACATAGAAATAAGGACAATCTAGACCGCTTCGTGTGATTGATGATGAGCGAGTGTCTCTGCTCGATGATGTTGCATTGAAGACCTGGGTTGCCGCCGGCATTGGTGGTGGCTCAGACTCTGCGGGGCGGGTTAGGCTTATTTTTACAGCGTCCAAGCGTATGGGTGACGGAAGCAAGTAGAGAAGAGCCCCTGAGACTCAAAATGGCATCTCCACGCCAGACTCGGCGAGGGTTTTCAAGCCAAATGCCAACGACATAAGCATTGTCGTCGGATAAAGCCCCTCGCGCTGGCGATACACTCCTTTCGAAACCAGCTTGCAAACGGTTTCCTTCCGCCGCAGTTCTAAACGGCTCACAGCAGCAACAATGGGGTCCCCATCACCCATAGCTCGCAAAATGCCTCCTTGTCTTATAGCACACAGGTATTCCCCACAGGCAGTCGGCCGGCCGCGTACCAGGACCCTCAGCAATCCTGGACCGAGCCGCGCCAGAAGCCCTTCCAGTGGCGCCGGCAGGGTCGGGAAATGCTCGTTGTGATGCCAGACCTCGGTCCCGGTGGTTGACCAGGAGGTCCAAGGGGGCGGTTTTGGAGCGGCACAAAATGCAGGCAAGATTCTCGAACATGGGTCATCGAAATACATTTGATATGTCGGAGAGGGCAACCAAGGGGTAGCTGCGGGCCAGGCCAAAAGCAGCAATATCCAACTCCTTGAGACAATGGGTAGGCCCATCGCACAACACCGGTCGCTCGGCTGGCTCATTGTGTGAATGAAGACACGACGTTAAAAATTGTCGGTCCGACGTGAAATTTTAGGCCTGGTGTTGTAAAAGTGTGAAATAATTCGTGGGTCCAATCGGGCTAGGCTGCTAGCTGCGGGGAAGTCGCGCACCTCAGCAGAGTCTCTGCTCATCACCGACTCACTCCCTCGCCACCAGCCACGGCCCAGTCGTAAAGATGGATGCCCCGGAGGAGGACGCGGACATAAAGCTGCAGAAAATCTCTAGCGATCTGATCGCCGACTTCGATCGGTCGCTGCAGCCATTTCTTCACAGGGCCGATGGCACAGTGCGGGGGCAGGTCCGATCACACGAGGCGACACGTCTGGCAACGTCGGTGAGCTTTCCCTTTTTGTTTGTGTTCACTCTTTGTTCGCCAGCCAAGATGCTCGGGTCCCAGAGCTGACCCCTCGCTGCACACCTCCAGCTTCTTGATCCCTTCCAGGAACTGCCCCAGCTGCTGGACCCGCACCTCTCTCGCTGGGTCCCCGCCCTCGGAGATGCCCTCGTCGACTACCTCTCGGCGCCCAGGCGCTCCAGGACCCGCTCCGTCAGGGCCGGCCTGCTGATGCCCCTGCCCGCCGCCATCTGCAAGCTGCTCTACACGCTGTGCAAGATCAGGGGCGAGAAGGTGGTCGTGCGCTTCCTCAACGTCGAGACCAGGCACCTGGAGCGGCTGCTGTCCGCCCTCGAGGACTCGGAGAGGTCGGCCGCCAGCGCAGCCGCGGCTTCCTCCACGGCGCTCGGCGACGATGCGGCTGGCGTCCAGCAGGATGAGCTGGCGGCTTGCATCTGGACGTGGGAGGAGCGCTACGTGGTGCTGCTGTGGCTGTCCCACCTGTTCCTGGCACCCTTCGACCTGGCCACCATCTCGTCGGTCGACCTGGCCGAGGATGACCTCCCCGACATCCCAGGCCTGCAGTGGCCTCCCAACATCCCGGGCATCACGCTCAGGATTCTCCCCTTGGCGCTCAAGTATCTCGGCTCTCCGGGGAAGGAGAGGGACGCGGCCAGGGCGCTGCTGGTCAGGATCGCCATGAGGAGAGACATGCAGGAGCTCGGCATCCTGAACGCCCTCGTGCAGTGGTCGCTCGATGCCTTGCGGCCCCGAGGCGGAGGCGCAGGAGACGACGACGGAGTGGATGATATTGTCGCGGGCGCCCACTCGTCACCCTACCACTACATCGGCGTGCTATCTTTTCTCGCCGGCATGCTCGCCTCGTCGTCTGATACGTCCGACATGGACAGGTATCTGACGGCCATCTTCTACGCCGCCTACAACGTCTCGTCCGGCAGGGACGCGGCGCCGACCTCGAAGCTGATCGCTTCGTCCGCCCTCGCGCGGAAGATCATGATCAAGGTCATGCGCTCCGTCGCCGTTCTCGTGCTGAGAAAGCCCTTGGAGGAGGGCGGCGGCGGCCAGAGAAAAGCCGAGACTGTGCTCGTCGAGACCGTCGTCGGCCACCTGCTCGATCTGCTCTCCGACAACGACACTCCCGTCCGGTTTGCCGCCAGCAAAGCCCTGAGCGTCATTGCCCTCAAGCTGCAGCCCTACCTGGCCGCCCAGGTGGTCGATGCTGTCCTGGAAGCGCTGGATCGAAACGTTCACTGGGTCAAACCCTCCACGGCTACCTCGCCTGGTCCCGTAGCTTCAGCTGACACGCCTGTCCTGCGGACGCGGGACCTGTCATCGGTTGACCCTCTTGAGTGGCACGGCCTGATGCTGTCCCTCTCGCACCTACTCTATCGACGATCACCGCCGGCGGCAAGTCTCGCATTGATCATTCGCGCCCTCATCACCGGCCTCTCATTCGAGCGCCGTGGGCCCTCAGGGGCTTCTATCGGTACCAACGTCCGCGATGCCTCCTGTTTCGGCATTTGGGCGCTGGCCAGGCGCTATACGACGTCAGAGCTACTAGCCGTAGATACAAATGTTTTCAACGCAGTGGCCAACAGCACCGGCAGCCCGTCGGCATCGACGCCCACCCATACCTCTGTCCTGCAGATCCTGGCCACCGAGCTGACGGTGGCAGCTTCGTTGGATCCCTCGGGCAACATCCGACGAGGCGCGTCGGCGGCTCTCCAGGAACTGGTCGGACGGCACCCAGACACGGTCGAGCAGGGCATCTGGCTTGTGCAGGCGGTTGACTATCACGCCGTGGCCCTCCGCTCGCGTGCCGCAAGGCAGGTGTCGGTGCAAGCCTCCCGACTGTCGGGGGCCCGTTACGGCGACGCCGTGCTCGACGCTCTGCTGGGCTGGCGCGGCGTCGGCGACGGCGACGCGGCTGCGAGGAAGGTAGCCGGCTCGACATTCGGTGCCATTGTGCATGAATTGGCAATTACTCCTGATGGCCCTGGCGTCGGGGACAGCCGCCTAGGTCGTCTCACGTCTGCTTTCGGGACGCTATTCCAGCGCCTCCAAGGCCTCGAGACGAGGCAGGTCGAGGAGCGGCACGGCCTGTTGCTGTGCCTCGCCGCTGTCATAGATGCGCTCCCCGGTCTTGCCGGCCCAATCAGCGGCCGAGGTGGCTCGAGTGGGGAAACCGCCGTGGCGCTGACGCCCATGACGCCGGATCATCTCGTGCACCTTGTCAACACGACGATAGCACCCGGCCTCACACGTGTCCTGGAGGGCTGCTTGGCTAAGCCGTTTCGCCGCCCGGAGCTTATTGCTGAGGCCGGAAGCCTGCTCATAACCTCATCTTTCCCAGTCCTCCAGGCGGCGGCTTTGGGACACATCCCCGAAAATAAGCTGCTGCCTGGGGCGCACATCGTTTCGTCCACGTCCAACCAGGCCAGCATCTCAAGCCTCCTCATAACCCTAGACCAGGCTGGGGCCAAATCCAAGCGCGGCCAAGGCTTTGATGAGCTACTGGCCGCCTGTCAGAGGGCTGTCGACGACTGGCTGGCCCGCACCGAAGGGGAGGTCATAGCCGCGGCCTCGGCAGCATCGCTAGTCCTACTGGTGTTTTGCGAGAACGAGGACGAGAGCGAGAACTCGGGCGGAGTCAAGAGCAGGAGGCAGCTAGTCGGCCAGTGGGCCCGTCTCCTGCGGCAGAATCCCGCCACGACGCGGTCGGGCGTCGGCACGGGCTACTTCTTCGCCGTCGCCATGGCGTACCCTGTTGTCTCCCACCTCGAGACCGTGGCGGTGGCGTCGTCTCCAGAGGATGGCGGCACCAGCAGCCACGCGCTAAGGAGGCAGCTGATCTGCAGGCCCATCCTGGACCGGTGGTCGAGCGACCGCAAGACGGACACACGGGTCGCGATCCTGCAGAGTCTCACGGGGAGCGACGTGCTGCGAGAGAACATGACTGATCTTCTCGGCCTCGTCACCGAGGGACTGGACGACTACACGACGACGGCCAGGGGTGACGTCGGATCGCACGTGCGGCTCCAGGCCATCAAGACGACCAGAGCGCTGTGGGAGACCATGTTGACGGCTCCCGACGCCGGTGATGGTGCTGATGATAAAGCCGTCGACACAGCCGTCTCGGCTCTTTTCCTTCGCATCTTGCGACTTGCGGCGGAGAAGCTCGACAAGGTGCGAGCGGAGGCGCAGATGGCACTCGCTTTGACCTTGAACACCCGGTATGTCTGTCGATCACGCACACACAGTCTCCTTGGTCTCACCTATGCTCCAAGGGCTGGCTCTCTACCCCCTGCTACAGACAGCTCTCTAACGCAAGACCACGCGCAGGGTTGCCTCGGACCTTCGCAAGTCGACCTATTCGTCGAGGAAGTACTATCGCTTCCTCCTGAACCTGCTCACGGCGGCCGACGATCACATGCTCCCGATCGTCTCCGGCTCGGCGCGCCGCGACCCGGGCCGGTGGATGGAGGAGCTGATGGCAGGGTACGTGACGTCAGCGGATGCGGGTCACGAGGAGCTCGTCATCGCCGGGCGGGCCGCCCTGTCGGCCTACTGTGCCGGCTCGTGCGCGAACCTGGACCGGGCGTGCGGGGCGCTAGTCCGGAACCTCAAGCGCTACTCGTCGGCCGCTTCTTCCTCGCCCCCACAATCGACACCCACCTCTGCTCGTCCAGGACAGGGACAAGGACAGGGGCCGCAGCAGCAGCACGACCGCATCGTGGTGCCGACGCTGTCCATCGTGGCCTTCCTGTTCCACGTCGGGCTCTTCCAGCACTGCAGCACCGTCGACTACAAGGCGCTCTGCCTGTCAGTGCAGCGGTGCGGTTACAAGACGGGCAACGTGCGCAAGCTCGAGGCTTGCGTGCGGGTATATGGCGCAGTCGCGGGGATGCGGCAGTACCAGCCACGGGAGCGGAAACCGGGAGAGGTTGAGGCGGAAGGGAACGAGCAAGATCAGGGACGGCAGAATCAGGAGTCGGAGACGCCCCGGCCCGATCAAAAGAAAGAAGAGGGCATCAAGGAGGCGCGCCGGCGGCTCGGGGCGCTGATGCTGCACCCTTGGCCTCGAGTCCGGACGGTGGTGGTGGACGAGCTGTGGGTCCTGCTTTCGGCTGAGCCGACCTCGGCCCCTGACGGCGCCGCCGGCGATGCGTGGACAGGGTCTGCCGAGAAACTCAAGGGCGTGGATTGGGGCGCCGCCCACAAGGCGGAAATCAGGGCGCTGGTGGGACAGCTCGGGCTGGACTAGGTAGGAGCATGCCGTATCTCATCCCGGGCCGTGCGTCCAGCATTATCGCGGCCGACCGAGCTGAGGGCTAAATCCAGCGGCAACCACAAAGCCGACTGCCCCGTCATTCAAAGCGCAAATGCAACGTCGGGGTCACGGCATGGTTCGGCTTCCACGTCGCATTTTGTTCGAAACTCGTATTTTCGCCGTCGGCTACTTGCCTGTTTGGGTCACCCGCAGGGAGTCAAGCCAAGCCCCATCTCTCATCGGTGATCTCGGCTCCAGCCAAACCAGGGATCCAGGCCGGGCAGGCACGACCTCTAGCCAAAGGGACTTGGAAATTAAAGAAATTGGTCTAACTTCTTTAGGTGTAGGCGATGGAAGGAGAATTCCCATTTTTGAAAGCAACGCTCTCCAATGAGAAGGCTTCGGCCTTCTCCGAATGCAGTTAGCCTTATGCTCATCAATTTCGACTTTGATGCGACAATTTTGCCCCACAGCCACGGACCGGAGGATTTCCTTTTACGGACGGTTTCTCTGGCGGAGAACTCCGCAAGCCAAGGGGCCCCTGGCGGGCCTCCAATATGTGTGGGACCGCCCAGGCTTGGCGGAGAAGGAAGAAGAAAAAAAAAACGGAGTTGTTGCGTCGAGAAAGTGAGAAAAGGTGGGATGGCAGGGCATCGGCATCGATCCCGACGATGTGATTTGCTCCTGAGCGGCCAGGGGGGAACCCCTCTTCTGCAGGCTGATTGCAGCCCCCGACGCTGTCTGTAGCGAGCACCGGTTTTGAACAAGCCGAGGGAAACGCGGAGCCAGCTCCGAACAGCTTGGCCGAGCCAATCGGCGGTGAGGGAAAAGCCACCTAGCGCCTTCTCGCCGACCTGCCGCACTTGGACCAGGCTGGTAGTGTTGCTGCGCCGTAATCGGACAGGACTTGTCGTGAAAACCGGATATTCTGCCAATCGACCAAAAGCCAGCTCATATCTGCCTTTTTTTTTTTTTTTTTTTTTTTTTTTTTT
>PYSR01000090.1:0-138031 GCA_003049425.1 Magnaporthiopsis incrustans
GGATCAGGGTCCCTCCCCTTCCCCCGTGTGCGCTCCGGCCGACATGATAGGTAGGATGGATGATGGCTGTGATGAGCTGTTGTGTGTCGGAGCCATAGATGGGACGGCCGCCGGCCCAACCGCTTAGATTGGGGTTACCTAAGTTCTACGACCTTGATGCGCCGGTGGAGCGGGCGATCAGGCAGAGCACGAGCAATGGACGAGATGCGAAATGCCGTCACTCGCTCAGCCTCTCAAGGCCGGCCCCCCTGTCACTCGGTGGCGAGCGGGACAGAACGGCCGAGCGGAGAGCTAGAGCAATGACGCTAGCCGGCAGCCAGCCAGCCATGCCACCGCCGCCAGTAGTATAATCGGATGAGAGGAGGAGGATGAGGCGACGAACGAAGCACATTCTGCAGGCCGTCGCATGTTGCCTCGTTTCAGTCGGTCGTGGTAGGCCAGCCGATATCAGCTCCGGCATCGAAGCGATGTTGATGCGAGATGCTGGAAAGGTCTGGCACTCCACGTCCTTCCACAAGGATTCCATGTTTCGCCACTTGGCAACCACTATCAAAAAGATAGAGTTGCATCCAGCCGAGAGATAAGGTCTTTTATTTGAGTTGAGGCCAAAATAGCGACCTGCTGCGCACGTATGGAGATTTACGATAGAGGAGACGATGGGCCCCCGTAACGCTGCGATGGGGCCATCACGGGAGATGTGGGATTTCTCCACCCCCACAGGCACGGGAGAAGAACAGACAGATGGGGCGTCGATATCGACAGATCCACTCTAATCCGCGGGGCCCAGGAAACCGAGACAGAACCTTTTTTCTTGCTCACTTGCCGTTCGCCGTTTCGCACGCGAGTGTGCCGTGGGTGGATTGGAGTGACGACGTATGTGACGCTGCCAGCCAACTTTTTGCCAGACATCACTCGCCCCACGACACCTCAATCCTTTTGGCAGCATTAGCCTATCGCATTGCGTGGGCACCGTGGTTTTCGTCACAGCACCAAGGCTAGGTCCTGTGAGCCAGCCACCGACGAGTATGCTTCCAACCGGAATGGGGCAGCATCCCGAGGACTGGAAAGGGACTCCCGGATCTGCATACCAGGTGGACTCGTTGCGTGGAGTCGAAGGAAAGAAAAACTTAAAAAGAAAACCAGCCCCCTGCCTCAACTCAGCCCTCCAATACTTTCCCCAGCTTCTGTGGGATTCCGTCGACCGGCCGGGGAAGTGGCGAAAATACGGACCAGGTGGCAGAACTTCAGGACGCTACTGCGGGAAGAGGGTCTGCGAGAGGAGAGCGGAGGTGGAGGCACACAGGCATCACCGGAGAGGGCGGGCAGGTGGGTGGCGACTGGGTAAAACTGTGGAAATGTGCTCTCTTTGCAGCCCGGCCGACATGCTACTGCGTGATGGCCTCCCACTCATTCCAAGCCCACCGGGGCTTGGTTATTGGCTGCATCATGTGCCAGCCAAAATGTGTGAGAGGAGTCGGGCCAAGTGAGAAAACAGGGACGATAACGGGGAAGAGAGGGTGAGGGGACGCGCATGCGAAGGAGGCGGATAGTGCGTATTGTGAGCGAGTGAGTGAGTGTGTGAGTGGGCGGGAGAGTGGGTGTCTTCTCCTGCGGGGTCGAGTGTGCAGCTCGCAAGAAGGGCGGGCTGCACCTCCGTCGCCCCCCGGCCATGACAGCACAAATCAGCAGCGCCCGTTTGCTGGTCGGGTAGTGTAATGCCAAGCGGCGACGCGCTGCTCCTCCGCTTCCTCGCAGCAACGCAGCAGCAGCAGCGGCCCACCCAAACCCGTCGCACGGCGTACTGCATCCGGCTAGGCTATATGCTGGGCGGGCCTTGGAGGGAGTGAAGGCCGAGAGGAGAGGGAGGGTGACGAGAAGGCCGGGGTTTGAAAGGCAGCGTTGGAAGGGGAAAGAAAGAGAAGAAAAAAAAAGATTGATAGATCCATGCCCGCTGCACGTCGAGGTGAAAACAGCTTAGCGCCCCTCTCCAGTTTAGTCTAGCACACAGACCCCGAGGGTGCCTTGTCGTATTAGCCCGTTTCGGTGGGATTGACGATGAAGGATTCACATTTTGTCCTGGGGTAGGTTGGCGATCGTATTGACGTACGGGCGCGCGTAGCGTGCATTTTTCTGGGCAGGCAGGCAGGCAGAGTCACCGCACCGTGGCAACAAAGGAGGGGCAGGAAGAGAAGAAAAAAAATGAGAAAGAGGGTGTCGTAAAGGTACGTGCTTCGCAAGATAGGCAACAGAATCCTGTACGTCTTTTTTCTGGTATTCCCGGCTCGGATGGCGTAGCTGGCGGAGCTGCAATGTCTCTCCTCTCCTGCACCTCGCTGAAAGTAGAAGAAGCGATGGCAGGCAGGCAGTCGGACTCGTCCAGACGCCCGTCTCTCCTCCAACGCAACCCCCTGAGGTGTCGCCTCATCTGCTAATTTGGCAAATAAAAGCCGTCCCATCGGTCGACAGACACGTCACAGAAGAGTGAGTGAGTACAAGGCAAGCCCAGGCCGACCATGATACTCAGGTCGTCACGGTGGCATCGCGGCACTCGGCAGTGAGCGACGATCCTGGCGGGTTGTTTGTTGCGAGCCTAAACGGCGCTTGACAAATGAGGAGGCACTTCGGCGAACGGCGACCAAGGAGGAGCCATGTTCGGGCTACGTATCGGGGCGTGCCAGGTACCGGCCCGGGGGGTGGAAAACCACGCTAGCGGGTTTGGTTGCTCCTCCGAGGCGCCAGCTGGAGCTGGAAACGAAGCTGGAACGTCGTCATTTCCCCAGACTCTGGCGTTTTTTTTTTTGATCGAGTGACTCCCTCGGTCACCTTGATGAGCAATGGAAGAGGGACCAACGGCAATTGATGCCACATGTTTCGTCGTGTGTAGATTACCTGTCCGGCCAAAAGGGTGCCCTGCCGATGCCTACCCGCTTTTCCTCATGCATGCGGGCATTTCTGATCTCGGCGAAAATGCCAGCCTGTCCGTTGCTCCTTTTTTTTTTTTTTTGTCTTGGAGCCCCTCACAGGGCGCCCAATAGTTTTCTGAGAGGAGTAGGCCGTTTGGAGCGACTTGCAGATGGATTATAAGTCCGGGAAGCGAATACGGGATAGTGATACACTGGATGCCTCAATCTGCCAAAATGCCCCGTGGCCATGCAAGGGAGACTGGAGGCTGGGGGCCATGCGCTCTCAAACAAAACGCGCCTGAGAAAATGGCCGAACCGGCGAGGATGTCCAGGACAAAAAGAAGAAAAAGCCGCCGGGACGGGATCTAGGGCGCACGAGAGGCCCGAGCTCGCCGCCACAGAAGCCAATACTGGCTGGATCGGCGGGGGAAAAGGAAAAAAAAAGCGAGAAAAAAAAGGACTTGACGAGTGCCCGTGAATGCACCTCGGGTACCTGGCAGCGACAGGCAGACGCAGGATGCCAAATGCCTCGAGCCCTCACGACTCAAAGTGGGCTCGTGGTCGACCATCTTTCCCAGACTTGCAGGCTCGGCTTCTGTATGCGGACTGTTTCAGCGGTCCGATATCTACAGCTGCCAATCTCCTCCACCATGGCCATTCATTAATCTTGCTAGGTACCACCGACGAGCCAATCAGGACTAGGCCGAGAGAGACAGGCAGCGTGTGTGGGAAAGGTGTGAGTGGGCGAGCAGCGAGGGGAGAGGCCAGGGAAACCCCGAGCGAGGTAGAAAAAAAAAGCCCATATTGGCATGCAGGAGGCAATTGATTAAATCCTGCGCGCATGCAGGCTTTTCTGCACGTGTGTGGTTGGTTTGTCGCCTTCTCGTCCACACCCTGGCCACCTGCTCAACAGCAGTGTTGTGTCGGAGGGATGCTGTTGCCCTGCTTGGCTGGTTGCTGGCTGGCTGGCAATTTGTGGCCGCATCGCCCACCCCAAAGCGTTGCATGGGCGAATGAGCAGCCGCCTTCCCCTCCTGGCCCCATCCCCATCGCGCCGTGGTATGATTTTCCTGATTGAAAGGACGTCGCACTGCAGCCTGTAACCCTTCCTCCGAGCGAGCCAGAGAGCAATGTCGTCGAAGTAGTTTTGCGCGCGCCTCGGTGGCCTTGTCGGCTGCCCGGCCATCAAACGATGCCGGCCCTTTTTTCGCCCCCTCCCCCCACGGGCCGCGTATTGATCGAACCGAACCACGGACCAAAGGGAGAAGGGCGGGCGGCACAGCCGACAGATAAACGCAGCAAAACCGGACGAGGAAGGCGTCGTCGCGATGTCTTGATTGCGACGGTCGCATTGTACCAACGCCCCCCCACGCATCCCCATTCAAATCATTTGCCAGTCGACCGATGGAGACCGTGATGTCGACCCGCCCTCTTCTCTGGCTGCATGTCTAGGGGGCCAAGACGGTGCCGTAGATGGAATTGTCCCATGGCCGTCACAGCAGCGACAAGGTAGGTACAGCATTGCTCTTGCGCTCTCCTTCTCTTCGTCTCTCCTTCCTCAAGCGATAAGCTGCCGCCCGGGAATTCAAGGCTTTATTGATGATCCCCACCGGCCTGCTTAACCGAGGGATGGGTTTGAGATGCATCGATAGGTTTTGCATATCTGAAGTAAACAAGAGAAACCGATAATGAAGCCCCCTGAGGGGTGGTGGTTTCCATAATGCCATCTCCGGTAGATTTGATGGCGGGCCATGGGGTGTTTTTTTGGTGCCGATTGCCGCCCGGCGCCCTCGTTATCGAACGAGCAATCATCGACGTGCGGACTCGAACGCTCCTCCTCTGGTGGCCTCATGGCCTGTTCCACCATACAACCCGCGCTCCGGAGGTTCCCAGAAGTGCGGAGACTCTCGGACGGTGCCAGAGTGCACATCACATGATTTCTGCAAGAGACATGCTGTGCTCGCGGAGTCCTCAGGCGACCACGGCGGAGTGAGACCATGCATGACCCGCCCGGGGAGACGAAGAGAAGAAGAAGAAAAAAAAGGGGAGAGAAAAATCCAAAAGCACGCTAAACCGGATGCTGTCCCCAGGCCTGAGACCAGACACAATTGATCAAAACCACACGCCCAGGTGATGCGGGCGGAGAGGGGGGGCGTGTGGTGTGGATCCCCTTGCGAAGGGCGTGGATTGTGGATGGTGTGGCTGCTTCCAAGAGGCCTCTGCTCCAAAAGCCGTGTCTGGAAGGGCCAAAGGGAACGGCAGTGAATTGCTGATCAGGGATAAGAAATCTCAGCACGGTGGCAGTCGTCGCAATGCTTCTGCCCTCAAGCACCTATGGGAGGGACCCCTGGTCGGGGTCCTGCATGGTGCAGTTGCTGTCGCTGGCCATTAGGCATCTCGCTCACATCACCCTCTTCGTCCCTATGGCGTGCGATTGCACACGAACCTCGCAGCATGCCCAATTCCTGCCCTGGCCTGAGGGGATTTGAGAGAGAAAAGAAAAATGGCTTCAGGCTAAACCGCATGCGGTTACTCCTTTCTTGTCCATCATGACCCACCCGACCCCTGCGCCTCCGCGCAAGCTGGGGCCCACTGATGGCTCACAAGGAAAAGAAGACCCTCAGTCGCTGGGCGCTTGGTTGGCGTTGCTGGGGTGGGCCCCCCTGTCAGTACATCCCCGGGCTGGTAGCCCCTCGCGCCATTTGATCAGCGAAAATGACAACACAATCCCTGGCACTTCGGGTACCTAGGCGTCGCGCTAGCCCAGGCCCTTGCCTTGTCCTGCATCGATTTTTTCGACTTTTTTTTTTCTGCCCTCCCCTGTAGGTGGTGTGGGTCTCGCCGTGTGTGGTCATCAGGTCCTCTTTTTCCTGGCCCCCAGCCAGCTGATTCCCTGTCAGTACCACACCCCCCCAGACTGGTGCCTTCTCGCTCATTGGGTACCTGCGGATACAAGCCTACCTGGTGCGGAACTGCCTGCCTGCTCCAAACGTCGATATACAAAAGATGCAGCTTCGCCTTCCCAACTTCTGCCTCTCCGACTTGGCCTCCCCATCTCACCACCTCGCAACACGCTGCCCACGGTCTGGATCTTGGTTCGGCACTGCCTTCATTCTCCAAGCAATACTCACTCGAACGCAATTGGAACTCCAAACTCGTTTTTAATCGCCCTGCTTCCAGCCATACCGCCTGTTCGGACAGCCGGCTCCCACCACTACGTTTTTCCCTTCTCGACATCCTCAACGGCCAGCACCACCACGCAGTCCGCTCTTTGCCAACAACCACCACCACCACCACCACCACCACCATCACCACCAAACAAACCACAAACAACACCGGCCTCGAGCCGAATCCACACCACCGACACAATGGCTCTCGACATCCAGTGGGACCACCAGTTCTGCCTGGCCTGTGACAAGCAGACAGACGGTGCCACCTACTGCTCAGAGTCGTGCCGCCTGGCCGACTACGAGAAGACGTCCTCCGCCGCCAGCTCCGGTGCGAGCTCACCAGCATTGTCCGGTCCTCACCACGCCTGGGGCTTCTCGAGCACCTCCTCCCACGCTTCCGGCCTCTACCTCCCTCCCGCCCTCGACTTCCTCTCCCAATCCTCCTCCGCCCGGTCCTCGACCCGCCAGCCGCCGTCCGCCTCCTTGTCGACCCGTCCGCTCTCGCCATCGAGCTCCCACTCCAGCCTGTCCTCCATGGGCAGCAGCAACGCCGCCAGGACGTCCAACGAGGCCCACCAGCTCTCCGAGAAGGCCAGGAGGGAACTCCAAGCCTACGCCAGCACCTTTGAGCAGGTTCGGCTACAACGTCGCCGGTCATACTAGACTATACGCCATACACACAATACACACATACACGATGGTGTCCCGATCCTTCTAAAGATCCTACACCACCATTATCTACTATTACCGGCATTTGCCGCGGACAACCACCCTACTCTACGAAACGAACACTCGCACCTCACCACGACTTCGACTTAAACACATCTTTTTTCCTTTGTTGTAACAAGAAAATGGGCATCGCATCGGAGCACAAGCATCATCCTCCAAAAAAGTTTCTGTTTTTTCTATTCTCTTCTTCCGGGTTTTCAAGATTGGAAAGGTTATCCACCACTAACCCCCTTTTACTTCTCCTATTACTTTCTGGGTTGGCTATCGTGCCCCAACACAGGGCCTGATGAGATTCTTGTATCATGAGATAAACACCTGGGACTGGGCTGCAAAGTAGCACTGTCTTGCACCCCTCCCCCCCTTTTTTTTTCTTCTTCAGGGTATCAGGATTGGCCTTTTTTCTTTGTTTTGTTGGGTCCCGGACGGAGAATGTGCGCACGGAACACCTGAATGATATCAGCCGCCACATGTTGTTGGCTTGGGCATGGAATGGGAATTCTTTTTGACGGGGTTTTTTCGGCGTTGGAACCAGGGCGTCACCAGAGTCAAAGCACCCTCTGGCGGCTGCCTTTGCTGGACATTGGATACTCGCTCCAATATCCGCTGAAGGGGATTCTTGTTTTTGTTTGCGGTCACACAAAGGGCCGGCAGTTGGATATAGATATCTAGAACGGAGTGAGGAGGTTGCGAAGCAAACTTGTTGCTCGCTCGGTTCTGGGCTCGTCTTAGCAGACGGCCGGGGCAAAAAATCGAAGTTCTCGCCTCCACAAGCTTTCCATTCTTTCTTTGCTCCGGCTGCGGAAATTGCAACCCATCTCGGCCACAACGAAGTTTTGTTATTGCTGGTGCGGCGGAAAAGTTGTATTCCGCATGGCAAAGACACTCGCGAAGGGTACGTGCCGAATTGCGCTAGAAAGGGTCCTTCGCGGACAGGCCGGACGGACGCACATACTTGCGGCTGCCATCCATCCATCCAGCCTGTGCTGCTCTGTGCTGCCGTGTCTGGTTTACGGCTCTCAGTCGTTTGGGCAAAAGAGAAAAAAAAACCATAAACCTAACCCCTTGTCAACCACCTCCCCCTTCCTTCCCGGAGGACCAGCGCGGGTGTCTAAGGCACCTAGCGCTTGGATCGGTCATTTATTACGGCAATGTGCGTGCGCGGGCGCGCGGCTACGGGTGCAGGCTCCCGCCAAAAAAAAGGACAGAGAGCGCGGAGACGCAGGCGGCAAACCTTCCGTGTTCCGCTCTGGCAAAACAAAAAAAAAAAATAAAAAAAAAAAATAAAAAATAAAAAAAAAATAAATAAATAAATAATTCGTTACACCAAGCTTCACCGAGATGCCTTTTTGGTTTTTTTTTCTTCTTTTTTTCGGTGCTGCCTACTGCACCGCACTGCACTGGGACGAACAGACCTTGCGAGGGAGCGAGAGGCACAGCACAGTACGTGCTGTGCAGCAAGGCGGGAAAATGCGACTCTGCGCGGCAAAACGTCAAAGGTGGCTTGCTTGTGTGAAACAGAATCCGTGCCGGTTGTTTACATTGACTTTTCTTTATTCCTTGCACCTCAATTCCCGTTCGTTGTTTTCCGTCCCCCTGTTGACCAAGCAATTGGACGTCCGACACTTTTCTTTTCTTTATTTTATTTTATTATCCTCGGCTAAGTGTGTCCGAAGAAGAAGCAAAAATTAAAAACCTCAACCCAAACGAAGACCGCTCTATACGTGAAGCAACGTGTTTGCGCGCATTTGGAACGGCCCTCACATTTTGTGCCACGGGTTCGGCCTGTGCTGGGTTCATCCTTGGCCGGCCGGAGGAAAATTCACAGCAATGAAAAAGGGTGATCGCCATGGGCCAGGGCAAATCACAAACAGGCTCTTGCGTGCTTTTTTTTTTCTCCTAGCACAACTTTGACGGACGTTGCCCAAAGGTGGAGATCTTCCGCGGAACCTTCCATTGTTCCCTACCATCCCTCGATCGTAGGGAGACGCGGCGGGCGCGGAGTGCGCAGGCATTTTCGCCCCTCGAGGCCTAACCAGACAAGCATCTCCTTCCATCTCCCTCCTCATGTGTTCGCGTAGACATGCCGGTGCAAACTTTTCTCGGCCAGCACCTACGTATGCAGCGCCAAAACGAAACGGCGCGGCCGGGAGAGTTTTAGCGTTTGTTGGTTCTGCGTCTCACTCTCCTGGTGCTGCTTCCGCATCAGAAGCCAAATACGTGGGCATGTCCAGCACAACTTATTACCCGCGCTAAGCTCTCTCGCCCGGGGGGACTAGGTCAGTTAGTTGGTCTTTTTCCTGCTGCCCCTTGACAGACGGCGCCTCCGCCTTCTCTCCCTTCTCTCGCAAGTAGCAACAGAGCCCGAGCCCGGGAGGAGCGGGGATGCCGGACTCGTCCGTCCGTCCGTCCGTCCGGGGTGCCTGGGCACAAACGCATGCCAGGGAACACAAAAACCTTAGTTGTGAACATGGTGCATATGTACATAAAGTGGACCACCAGGGACTTGAGCAAAACGTATTATTTGGCTGGACATCCGTTGTTTTTTTTTCCTTACGTGCGCCTTTCTGCATACCCCCAAAAAACAGGGCCGGCGGCTACATTGGCTGGCTGTGAGAGTGCTGCTTAACCACTCATGCTAAGCCCGCCACTCGACTGTGCTCTCGACGCCCATTCGCTGGCTACTTTTACACGTCCTCCACTCCTATGTGGCTTATAGGTTGAGAAAAAGGTGGTGTGGCAAAAGTGATTTTAAAAAAAAAAACACGGAAAGCCCAAGGGAGGGCCCCGGAGGCGAGAAGCGCCTGTTTCTAGATACCGCGCAGTGCTACGCTGTGTGGGATATTGCCGATCTTGACTAAAGCCTGGGTATTTCAGCCAGCCTTGACCAAGGCACGGCACATCTGTAGGTTGCGGCACCGCCTTTGTCGAGATAAATTTATCACGCAACTGGCCGAACCGGCCGTTTTGGGTAGGCTTCCGTGTTTCAGCAGCCTTCCCTCCGCCAGAACCCTCCAATCTATCCGCGTCCAGGTCACGTGAATGTTACGTACAAGGGTGAGATAGAGACGGAGGGCGCCGAGGGAACATGTCATTCATTGACTACAGAGTGAGCCCACAGCCGGGCGGACTGGGTTTCCCATCCTTTTTTCGCGCCTCAAGGTTCAGTTTCCCATCCCTCCCAAACTTTCCGTTCTCAGGGTGTGGAGACGAGGGGGAGGACCGCTGTTCGGGTTTTGTTTTTCTTTTTACGTTTTGCTTTGTCCCTCATGTTTTTTCTTCTTTTATGTTGCGTCAACAAGGTCTCTGCGTCACGCACGGCAGGTTTCTGAGAACAGGACTGGGACCGGCGACACTGTGGAATGAAGGAGATTCCCTGGAGCAGCAGGGGAAAAGAAGCACGAAGAAAGAAAGACTAAAGTGGACAAGGATCAAGGCCGGTCAGCAGCACTGCCGGGCGCGTGGTTGATTTCGGTCTCGGTGATGGGAAAAACAAAACAATCGCCATGTCGTTGGTGCAAAAAGACAGTGTGCGGCTGCTGCTGGGCAGAGGATTCCCAGACCACCGTCTCAAAGCGGTCCCGCGGTCATGCCTGCGCCGTGAAGTAGGCACAATCCGGACACCGGCTTAGCCCAGCCTCTCCTGTGCCTCTTACTCTCCCATGGCATTTCTCATGTTCCATCGGCCGTCATCGTGGCCTTTTTGTTACTTTTTGCCTATGAACTCTCCGAACGAGCGGGACCGTTTGGGCCTCGTTCTGAAAATTGCATCCCCACTAGGTAGCCGAACACCAGGCCGGGATCTTGCCGACGTCTCAAGTCCACGAGGATCGATACATAACGACGTGACGATATCTGCCGGCTTGGCAAAACGCCGAATCCGAAATCAGAAGAAAAGGGGGAAATGGGAATGCCGATCCAGCGCTGCACGCCCGCCGCACCTGGTTCCCTGCTTTGAGCAGGGCCCTTGGCGACTGGACCAATGATGACCGCGATGCCAGGGGTTGGTCGCAAATGCCATCCTCCTGGCTGCCTGGCTACTGGTTGGTTGCCTTGGTGCCTTGTGGGTTGTTTCTGCCGCAATGAGGCAGAGCTTGTTTGTCTCTTGGCGCATAATAATGAGCAGCACAGCCTGTCAGCCCGCAGCCTGCCGCATCAGGATATATACTGTGTAGTAGTCAGAAAAACGAGGCGTCGACGAGAAACATGCAGCCGCGTTTGTGCACATTGCTGCTTGGCCCGAACGCGGCACGGTAGATCATTTTGTCTTTTGCCATTACGTACAATCTTGCGATAGGTACCGAAGGTACCTGGGCGCACGCAAGGCCTCCGAACCTGAGGTGCACCCCAATGTGCACATATCATCCCTGGCCTGACACGAATGTGAGTTCTGCAGAGGTCGGATCCAGAGGCCCTTCCTTTGTGACACCTTACTGGTGACAGGCATTCCATTGGCAGCCTGCATGTCCGGGCAACAGGAAAAAAAAAAAAAAACTTTTCATTCATCTCCCAGCAGTTTCGGTGACAGGTTCGAGTATCACACCGGAACACGGCGCAGAGGCTGCGTCGTCCGTCCGTCAGTCAGTCATACGCGACCCGTCGTCCGAGAACATGGTGCGACCAGGTTGGCAAATCCAGTAATTTTCTTCTTCTTTTTCTTTCTTTCTTTTCTCCTTTGTTGATGCGTGGCATTACGACATGAGAAACAAACAGCACAGACACGGCCGCAAAAGCACAGAAGGCGGTGGATGCTTCCAGGCCAGAGGTAGTGAAGGGAAAAAAAAAAAAAGCAAGGGATCGGCTCCACAAGGGACAGCTCAGCAGCGCATAAAGGCTGAAACTGGGCGAACACATCACTCAGCCGTGCCCACTGTTGCCCACAAGGCTCCACCCGCTTCTTGCTGCCCGGCTTAACAGACCACTAACACATTTCTACGGGGCGTTTGGCGGAAACGTGTTTGCGGTGAATTAGGCCCGGCAAATCTCCCGAGCCCAGCCAGCCCAGGAGCTGACACTGCGACTCTGCAATCCCTGCGGGAGCGCTATGCCTGTCCAGGCTTAGCTCGAAAAAACCGCACGAGGGTGAGGCCATTGTCAGGGGGGTTGGGCGGGTCCGCTCCCGTCCGTTGTGTTGCTTGCCAAGAGCGGGCGGGAAAGGAGAGGGGCGAAGAACGCAGGGGACAAAGGAGAAGGAAAAAAAATCGACTCCCAAAAACTCACAAACATGCCATTTTCATTTGGGCACTGCGACGTTGGACGGCAATTGGGGAAAGGAAAAATATGGGGACTACCCAAAGAAAGAATGAAATCCCCTGCCTTTTTTGCCGGTTCCCGGCCCCAGTTGATCCAGCCCCAGCCTTCTTGATCTGTCGGCCATCGTTCGATTTTGCTGCTCGGCACCGGCCACTTTTGGCCCACCCTCTCTCCATGTGCCGCTGCCGCCTCCCGCTTTCCATGTATTCTCACCTTCTCGCTCGGATCGACGGCGGGTGGGTTCGATGGCCCAGTGGCAGCAGCTATCCGACCCAGTTCCCGTTCCGCCCCCAAGTGGTGCAACCTCTGGCCGCCGGCTGCGTGCATGTCCGCCGCCGCTGCCGCCGCCGCCACCACCACCACCGCCCAGTGTCTCGCCTTCCTTGGCCCAGGGGGCTGGCTGGCGGCTGACGGGCTTGATTGGTTGGTTGCTCCATCGCCTCATATCCCATGGGACTGGTTCTTCTGGTGATATGTCTCGTCTTCCAGGGTGGCATGAACAAGCCCGTGTGTTTCCCGAGTCGGGACTGCGGCGGGCTGGCACTTTGGGTTCCCAACGGCAGCGGGAAACATGTGGCAAAATGGGCACATTTGCGTTCGCTGCTCCGCGGAGGACGGAAGACGGAAGCCGTCGGGACTCGGCCACCTCCATGCCTTGCTGGCTGCTCCACACCCCAGATGGCTCGACTTGCTTCCAACCCTATCGCTCCCCGGCAGTTGAGCCGCTGCAGTAAGCCTGGAATCTGCCACCCTATGGGTGGGGACCCTCGATCCCTCCAGTCTCGCGAGGCCGGCAGGTGTCAAAGTGTGGGAAAGGGAACGCGTCTCCGCCGGCCCAACTGCCACAGTGTGCCGTGTGCCGTGTGATGGCGCCTGTGGGGGCCACCAAGGCAGCGTTACAACGCGCCGGCCAAGTCGGTTGGACGTTAATCTGCCATGACATGCGTGATACTCGACGCATTTCCTCAATGCCACCTTCAGGACCATGGTTGGGCTGGGGCTGGCCAATCTGTAAACGGGGAATGAGGTGGCAGGCGCTGGTGATTCCATGCCGAGCAGGCAGCCAACTCTCTGTTGAGGGTGGGTGGTACTCGGGGGCTGGTTGGCCGCCTCCTCGTTGTTTTCTTGTCAAGTAAGCGCCGGCCACTCTACCACAAACAAACAAAAAGCCTGTCTTTGTCGAGATGCCCGTGGGAGCAAGTTCCCACTCCTCCCGCACTGTCGGGCTAGCAAGGGTCGGGCATTTTGTGAGAATGCGAGTGCAGCGCACCCGCCCTGGACCAGGATGTGGTTGCCGAGGCGTGCATTGATTGCGTGTCGCTTTCATTTCTCACTTTGCATAGCACCGGCCGGACCTTTGTGGCGTCGCCTCTCGCACAAGTCTCGAAGATCGATCGATACGAGTCGATCACGGCCTGATGTTTCCATGCTCACCAGGCTTTCTCAGCGCCATCATCAGCCATCAGCCATCAGTGTGAGGCTTGCAAAACGCCGCACAGAGCTAAGACTGGGCTTGTCGGCTGCGATCTCGGTGCCACGCGATCTGGAACCCGGCGTCAACAAAGACGGTCTTGGACTCCCGGCAGACACGCCTCGGCCGACGTCTCTTTTACTCGTTATACTGTGCACAAGTGTGATCGACAGAAAACAAAAACTCAGATTGTCCACTGGCACAAGGGCATCAGCCGGGCCAAGGAAAAATCGTTCGAGTTTCCTGTCAACCTGGGCCGGTTCGTCCAATAGCAAAAGCGCCGAGAGCTTTGGCCCTGCCGGGGCTTCAAGCCCAGTCCGAACAGGGCTCGCTCTGTGGCTTGACATTATCGATTAGCCCGCCGGATAACCACGTCTACGTGTCACCACTTTCCAGGGCGAGGCGTTCGAGGACCGAACGAAACCCCTGTTTATTTAGGAGCCCGGCAGGGCGGCAGGGGGCCTTGAGGCGACTGCCGAAAGAAACCTTGTTTGCGCCCTACCGGCATTCCCCATTGGCCGGGCGAAAATGCACCAAGTTAAGTTAGCCCCTGGCTTTTGCTATGCAAGAGGATTGGCTGGCTGACCTGCAAAACGGCCACACAAAATCCCGCGTTTGTGCGGAATTGCGCCAGCCCAAGCAAGTGGTCGGGAGCTGAAGCCTGAGGACAAATCAGGCCACCCAATCGAGCACTGGCGCCCTACTTTGCAGAGGGCCCAGACCCTGACAGGGGCGTCTGCCTTTCCACTGGCCTAGCTGTGTTGATTACATAACGGCAGTCCGTGTTGACAGGCCGTGTGCATAGTGCAGGCCACCGCCCTGCTTATCCGGTAGTGCCAGTGCACGGCACAGCATACGCGTCCGGAGGCCGGGAGCAGTGGTCCGCATTGACGAGGTGGATCCACAGGCCGGAAGGGAGAGAAGACGGCGCGGCCATGGAAGCCTGACGATGTCGTGGCCGGGCGCCTTGGGCGGGCTGGCTACAGACGCCCGGTGGCGGGTCCCTCCGTAAGCCCTCCTGCGTCGTTCCGATTTGCCAGAGTTTGGTGCCCCTGGATATTAGGCAATCCTGCCAACCGACCGCTCATCGTCCATCTCGGTATTGTGGGATGTAAAGTGGTTGCGCGGATCATGGCTTCCTTCGGCGACCACTACCGCCGACGGAGAGACATCCTGCGCCCCCTTGTCCCAGGGCGTCGGTCGGATTTCAATTCAGCATCCTTTGTGGCGCCCTTGGGATTCATTCCGCCGGCTCGGCTGCCCGCCCTTTTTTGGAGGGGCCGGAATGGAAGCGAGCTCAAGGCACATGGAAGCAAGATTAACGAACCATGCCGGGAGGGAGAAAAAAAAAGCCACTTTCACATCCTGGAACATTGTTCCAATCGCCAATCTTTGGCTCGCTTTACTTTCTCTTCTTTTACCCCTGCTGTAATAACTTCTAGCTCTTACTCATCCATGGGAGCCAAGATCGATGGAACCATGGCGAGGGGGACGGACTGGCAGCTTCTCCCGCGCCAACTACCGCTTTCTGAGTCTCGGGTAGATTGATGTCAATCAGTGACATGGAGGTTGGTGACTCACGTAACCAGACGGAAGTCGTATCCGGTTGACATGAAACAAGCCATTTTTATTTTTTCTTGGCTCTATGTAATCCTTTTCTTCATTCCTCATCCTTTTTCTTGTTTTCTTGGTTCCTCTTTTAGAGCTCCGGCCCTGTCTGGTTCCACGCTTCCCGCTCGGCGTGGGTGGGCAGTGGATCCAGGAGCGGAATGCAACCAAGTTTCTAGAAGCGTCAATAATTTTCATGTTTTTGGAACCTGTCAAAGAATAGAAACCCTTCTTTTCGTGGAGATGAGATGATAGAAAAATTGCCGGGTGTAAATATGGATTCTTCCATTTGACCGGATAGGGTATGTACTTTGATGGACAGGCAGGTGCCTCTGCCAAGGCTACAGTCCTGTTGCGTTGCATTGCCATCTGGTACCTTCCATTGCTGCGCCTATTCGAGGCTGTCATGTCGCCTCGTTAATGTCGGTCGTGCCGTGCCCAACGGGGAAACTACATTCAGAAAAACACACTCACACCCTATGCAGGCAGGTACACGACACGGAGCACAGAAGCACAGGACACACACCGCACCACAACGTTCCAGAACAGACCCAACGAGCGGGCTCTTCCTGCCATCCTGGCCGGACGGGGAACTCCCTACTGGGCTGGCTGGCCCTCACGGATGAAAGGGCAAGAGGGGCCGTGGACGGGCTCGGGACCAGTAGGAACGGAGCCCGGGTGGGCGAGAGCGGCGGTCAAACGTAAGGGGAGGGGCCGGGCAGCAAAGAGGCCCGTGGGGAAAAGGGGTCGTGGTTCGGGTCGAGTAGGTGCCTGAGTCGTTGGGCGACGTCTCCACATCGTGGGACTTTCTAGAGAAGGAAATTCACGTAAAAGGAAAACAAAAAATTTTTTCTTTTTTTTTCTTGAAAAGGAAAATGCGAGATAAAATAAAAAATGACAAACAATTATCGAAGAAGAAAAAAAAAAAAAATCGTCGTCAGCCCCCGAGAAAGTGGGTAGAGGGGTGCGAAAACGCGACCAAGTCGTTGGCCAGCTGTTTGAACCACCCAGTCCCTGGTCTGTCTTCATCAGCCGTGGAGTTATGCTGCGCTGCATAGTGTGCGTGCATATACACACGTAAACCGGTTGCACAAGCGACACACCCGCCAAGCGGAGACGGCACCGATACGTTGCTATGCCTTGGATGGCAAGCCGGCCGTTGCGATCGGCTGGGAACAAGGCTCAGTAAGCAAAGCGTAATGACGTGGTCGGGCTCGAGTTTTCATGCAGAGTGAGGCTGGCACTGGCACATGGACGGCGTTCCTGCGGGAAAGCGTTATGTTGGGCACTATGCGTCGAGGAGATCGTCGAGAGAGCATGCCCGGCCTCCCCTCAGGTGCTTGTGAGCCGGCAAGATGGGTACCCAACACTTCCTGGAACTAATGGCTGGCGTCAATCGGCTCTGGCGAACCACCGCGACCGATATGCGCCAAATGCGTCGTACATTCGGGGAGAAAAAAAAAAGAAGAAAAAAGAGAAGAAGAGGTCGAAAAGCAAAAGGCTCACTTGATTGTCCTTCCGAGGGACAATCTCGTTATGGAAACACCTCTTAGTGGAAGTTTTACTGACATAGCTCTGAAATCGCCATCAATGGACGGATTCGAATCGCGAGCTAGGGGTTTTCTTGGCCCTCGCCCGCGGAAGAAGGTTGTGGCTCTTTTTTTTTTCTTTTTTTCTCCTCAACATCCCGGGTTTCACCCGTTCATCCACCCGGTTGCTGCTGTGAGCTGTTGACACGGCCGGGGCATACCAAGGCAACGAACGGTCTTGCAGCCTTGTTCTCAAGCCGGCGTCATGGCACTCCGGCGTCACGACATCTCCGTTCCGGGCTCCCCGAACTGCAAACGGCAACACGAGCAATTTTGCGCCAAGGCAACTAGGCATAGCAGGGTACGCATGTCGTAGTGGATGCAAAGGTGCGTAATATTGTTAAGCCGCCGACATGGCCGACATGGCCAACATGGCTCCAGTCCTGTCCGGTAGGCTGCTGCCAGCACACCAGCACAACAGCTGACCTGGCCTTCCCTACTTTCTATCTTTTTGTCTAGCACAAGCCCTACAAAGCATCGAAATAGACCCAACCAACAAAAATCATCTCCATCATAACCCATAAACGCCAATGCTAATATGCCATGCCGAGTTGGAAAACCCAGCAATTCCGACTTCCTTCCCGCCTGACCCAACACCCTTCCCATCGTAAGTATTGTTCATTTTCATCTCCCTGTCCCCTCAGCTCTCGAGCCAGTCAAGGAAGTCGGGCGTAAAGTAGCTGACGACAATGGTGGCTCCGGCCCTGAGGATGCCCTCGGTGGACTCGAAGGCCATGGTCTTGAGGTCGAAGACGCCGGCCTTGGCGGCCGCGTGGATCATGGCGTACTCGCCGCTGACCTGGTAGGCGGCCACGGGAAGGTCCCTGCCGAGCTCCTTGGCGTCGCTGATGATGTCGAGGTACTGGCTGGCGGGCTTGACCATGATGACGTCGGCGCCCTCGTTGATGTCGCGCACGATGGCGCGGCGGGCCAGGCCCCTGCCGCCGTGGGGCAGCTGGTAGCACTTGCGGTCGCCAAACGACGGGGCCGAGCCGGCGGCGTCGCGGAAGGGGCCGTACAGGCAGCCCGAGAACTTTGCGGCGTACGACATGAGCAGTGTGCGGTGGGCGATGCCGTCCTCGATCAGCTTGAGCTTGATGGCGCGGATGCGGCCGTCGTTCATGTCCGAGGGCGCGACGCAGTGGGCGCCGGCGCGCGCGTAGGCCACGGCCACGTCCGAGATGCGGTCGACCGAGAGCGTGTTGTTGAGCGAGCCGTCGTCGCGCAGGATGCCGCAGTGGCCGTGCGACGTGTACTCGCACAGGCACACGTCGGCCGTGACGAAGAGCTGCGGGAAGCGCTGGCGGATGGCGCGGATGCTGCGGATCACGGGGCCCTCCGGGTCGTCGGCCGACGTGCCCAGCGCGTCCTTGCTGCCGGGCCGCATGGGCACGCCGAACAGGATGACGGACCGGAGGCCCTTGCGCACCAGCGGCTCGAGGAAGGCCATGGTCTTGTTGATGCCGCGGCGGTACTGGTCCGGGAGCGACGGGATCAGGACCTCCTCGTCGTCCAGGTCGGAGACGAAAAGGGGGTAGATGAGCATGGACTGCGCCGGCGAACATCAACGGTCAGCCGTCTGCAGGAGCTGGCGGGAGAGGAGGACAGAGACCCCAGAGACCGACCTTGGTGAGTTGCCTTTCGGCCTGCCACGACCGGGCGAGCGGGTGGCTGTAGCCGCCGTGGAGCTGGCTGGAGATGTCGCCGGCGATGCTGACGCTGGTGGCGGCGGTGCTCGTGTACGACATGGCGCGCGAGATGTGCGAGGTGCGCGACGCGCCGTCGTCGATCGTCGAGGCAGCCGCCGAGGCGCCGCCACCGCCGCGGCGGAGCGACAGATCTTGCACGAGGCTCGAGAACGACATTGCCGAGGACGCGGGGATGGTGGAGCCTCAAGGTAGGTAGGTGGTCTGGGCTTGCGATGCGACCGGGCCGGGGGTTGTTGGCACGAGATGGAAGGTGAAGGCGGTTGGAGAGGCGATTCGAGGGGGACAAATCGCGACGACGAGGACAACAATCGGGAGGGACGACAGCAGGCCTGTGGGAGACGGCTGCTCGTAGATAAAAGCCTTTTGAGAAAAGGGGCAGGCGGGAAGGAGCGCACACCAAAGTCTTTGTGGCAAGGTTTCGGTCTGTCTCCTAGGGTGGGGCGGATCGGGGTCAGAGGGGAAACCGATTGACCGCTGCGGGCGGCGAATGCAGCCCGGGGTCTTCTGAAGCTGATTTTGTTTCTGTTGCCGTCCTCCTGAAGATTTGAATTCGACGGGCCAAATACGGCTCGACTCATATGAGAGACGCAAGGCGTCTGCCGTAAGATATCAAATCTTTTTCGCTGATCCACCCAAGCCTCTCCTGCCCGAGCAAGCTGAGCAACCTCAAGACAGGAAAACTCCTCTGTGTCAGCGCTCAAGCCGAGGTATGTGCCGTCGGGCGGGCCCGTCT
The DNA here is from genome assembly GCA_003049425.1 of Magnaporthiopsis incrustans. NCBI lineage: Eukaryota > Fungi > Ascomycota > Sordariomycetes > Magnaporthales > Magnaporthaceae > Magnaporthiopsis > Magnaporthiopsis incrustans. The sequence goes on from PYSR01000090.1 coordinate 19,163, forward strand.
GCGGTTGGGGTCTCCGCGGGGTGCTGCATTGTCCAATCGGAGCCGCAGCGTTTCGAATTCACCAAAAGAACCTCCGACTCCGAGCATCGAATGCACTAAGCGACCGGAAAAAGGACAAACTGGCAATACCGAGCGGTAATCTCTCGGAAGCCCAGGGACCGCTGCTCCAAATATCTCGGCTCGATTCGGTACGCACATCAAGGGTGACAAAAAGTAAAGGTCGTTTGCACCGGTTTTTTTTTTTTAGTTTACATAAGTGTATACATGCATATGTACGTACTAGACGGGCAGGCAGTCAGTCGGACGCTTAGCTCTCCTACCAAGCATCACCGTCTGCTCGAAAACTGCTCGTTCCAGTCATCCCAGCCGTCGTCGTTGAACAGCAGTTTGACGCCCCGAGACCCAGCTACGTCCTTCTCCGCCAGTTCGGCCAGAGGGCTTAGCCTGGGCTTACCAGCCAATTGCTCATACATGCTGTCGAACTCGGCCGCCACCGGGTCCTGCCGCCAGGCTCTGTCCATTGCGTTGGTCTCAGCACCAGGCTCCCCCGCCTTGACCCAGGGCGACATGTGGCTCTTGGTCATGAAGCTCTCCAACATGGCCAGCGCCCTCTGCTTGTTGCGTAGCGATCCGAACGCGCTGACGGTGAACTGGTCCGCCTGGAACCCGGCCTGCTCCATGCACCGCAGCGCGTTCACCGTCCGGTTGACGTTTTGTAGACGTGCGTATCCGCGGACGAGCACGTTCCAGGTCGCCTGGTCCGGCGTGCAGCCGTACGACTGCATCTGCCTGATGTGCCTTGACGCCAGCATCACATCACCGTCTCGGAGGATGGCGTCCAGGGCTATGGTCCAAGAGTGAATGTTCGGCCTTGGACGGCGTGGCGGCTCGGATTCGCTCGTCTTGGCGAGCGATCTCGTCGGCGTCGGGTTGTCCTCGAGGAGGCTCTTCATCACGGTGAGCGTGGCCGGCCGCGACGCAGACGCGTAGCTCAAAGTCAGCATCATCGTGTTGTACAGGACCGCCCTGTCCTCCTCGACCAGCGACAACACCACTGGATTGCGGCGCTTGAGGAGCTCGTCAATGCGCGCGTAAAACGAGATGACGTCGACGGGCTCCGGTAGGCTCCTGATGTAGCCAACCAGCATTATCCTCAGCGTGGTCGACTCGGGCGTCCGTCTGGGTTCGGCGAAATGTGGAATGTTGTTGATGGCGGCCCCTAATTCTGTGTCGATGTCTTGCGCGTCCACGTGCCAGTGGTCTCCCAGGTTCTTCCCGCAGACGCTGTGCAGCAGCTCAGGGTTATATATCCTGCAGAAGGCCGCCATTAATAGCCGGAATCGTCTAGGGCTCCTCACTTCCAAAGGTATGTCGTGTTGGCGCCAATGCAGGATCGTGTGCAGCAGCAGGTTCCAGCCATAGTCTCCCAGGATCGGCGTCTCGCCCAGCGTCAGCGCCCGGATGAGCGAATTGATGTCGTTCGCTTTAGCCGAGGCTGCGACCAGGACATGCCCAAGGGGCTCATCGGGAGTTATGCCCTGCTCCACCATGTTGTGATATACCATCCACGCCGTCTGGAGCTCACCGCCGAAGGCCAAGCTCTGGATGAGGGCAGTGTATGACCTCCGGGTCGGCACCGCCCCGAGCGCTAGCAAGCGCTGCATGAGTTCGGCAGGCCTGTGGTCACGCTTGCCCCCGCTCCGGTCCGACAGCACCCGGGTGGCGATCTGCTGCCCGGCCTCGGTGTTGATGTTGTAGCGATCGCCAATGTGGTTGAGACGCTGCAGAACGTTCAAGGCCTCCCTCTTGGCCTCTATCATCGTGCTTCCCGCCAGCTTATGCGCAAACTGTCGCAGAGTGTCTGGTGAGAGGGTATGGTCGTAGTTGACAAGAACACGATAGAGCTGTAAGACGGCTGGCGGTTCACCAATACGGATGATCCTGTGGAGAGTCACTTGATCCAACCTTACGTATTCCGGCGTCGTGCGTTGGAGAATGAACAGGACGCATGAGACCGCAGCTCCCATCATTTTCTTCTGGACCGCGGCTCGAGCCTCGGCTGCGTGACTGACTATAAAACGGGCCATGTCGTCTAGAACAAAGTAAGGGGGGGGCGGCCGAGTCTGGGAAAGCAGCGCCTCGATCACCATCGTCGTCTTGTTGGGCTGGGACTTGATGGACAAGATCATGTGGCGGATGAACTCCTCGGTCCGCTCACTCGGGGGAATCATCTCCCAGGCTACCGCCATTTCCTCGACAGTCCTGCTTTGGAGGACCTCTGACTGGAACTCGAGACGTGGGCCGTACGTCCTGAGGTGATTCTGAGCCCTCTTGAGTCCCGTCTTCCAGCGGTTGAACACCGTTTTCAACGGGTCACCGCCCACGGTCCGGAGCTCAGCGTCAGCGTCGTCCCGCCGGTCCTCACGGTGCGGCAAGCCCCGGACCTGGTCGTGGATAAGCACTTGCCGGGCATGGCGTCTTTTCCACTCTCTCCAATCCTTTGTGGCGCGCAGCGGAGGAGGCGGTGGCCTTTCGGTATAGTGCATGAACCGGCGCGGGCCCATGAGACGTGGCATCCCGTCATAGTCCCAGGTCCAGGAAATGTCTTCAATGTCAGAAGGTATGTCGGCCTCCACGGGGTCGGGCGCCCACACTGTCTTGGACGGGCTGCCATCGGGCTCTCTCATATCCGGCTCGATGGGGAACGGCGCCTTCCGCCGAGCCCAGGGGGATCTCGTGCCACTATGGGGTCCATTGGACACGGATATAGGGGCGAAGGTCTGGAGCCGCAACGGCAGATAACTGAGGGCTATAGGCGGGGGGGCGCGCGCTGTGGGCTGGCTGATAAGGAGAGAAGGCGGGGGGAGGAGGGCGCGCCATCGTTGCAGGTGACCCAGGCTCGCCTGGATCATGGGTGCGCAGGTCGACGATGCGTCGACAGAAGCATCACTAAGAAAAACGATCAGCCTGCGACGGGAAGTGATGCAGGGGCGAGGCTGGGACCGCCTATTTTCTATTTTGCGTGTCGACGGGTAGTAATTGGAAAGGTTGTAAAGTGCCGCTGCCGGTTGGCTGGCCGGGAATTTTTCCACCCCTGTTCTTATCGATAAAGACTTGGCCCAGCAGCGGAAGCCTGTGTGGGGTACGATTTTTCTTGGCAAAAGCGGCACTGGCGCCGCCGTAATCGCTATGTGCAGTAAAGAAGCATGGGAAGTGCGCACTTTCTCTCGGGATAAAATGCTGTCGGGTAAATGCCTCCGTGTTGGAGTCCCTGTTGTGCCCAGTACCTATTTACTCTCACTCGCCATCTTGACAAGAACACCCGTGTTCGAGCAAACGTATAGGTATGTTCACACACACGTACATTTTTGCAACTAAAAGGCATGTCGCGTTCCCAGGTTGCTGTTCGCGTCAACGGCGTGTTTCTTGGAGGCGCAGTTGTTTCTGACCTACACCCCTAGGTCACTGAATCGCCTGTCAGCGCGGGGCAGCAGCTTGTGTTGGAATGTCTGCTCAATTGAAAGACAGACTGGGCATTTAAAGACCGTGTTATTGTCCGCATCATACTGGGTCAGAATGCATCTTTCTCGAAACATAGGCTGGACATTGCAGTACCGTCACTGGGGCTCGTACGGCATGTCTTCATGTCTGCGCCGGGGGCAGTCGGCTTACCTATACGCTCTGGGCCTCCATGCGTCCTAGACCTGACTGTGTCTATGCCGTATTGCTGTCGAGCTGGCGCATAATAGTTGGGCCGCCGTAGAAAAGTTTAGGAATGTTCTCTTTCAGCCTAAATCCGCCGTGCCATCTGCTAGGGGTGCCTGTGCCTCATGTGCCACGGGCTCCCCCTGTGTCGTCATCATCCAACGAGTTGAAGAAGTTGGCTCGGCCCTCCGACCCTGAGCTGCAGGACGCGTTCGGCGTATCATAGACCGGCGTATCATCGACCGTTATAGGAAGCTCCTGGTCTGTCTACAACTGGTCCTTGTCGATGTTTTTAATAGGATTAAACGTTCTTTCCGGAAGCCACAGGCCCGACCAGTATTCGTGTCCCAGGTACTCCAGCGGGCACGCGCGCCTGCCATTATAACACCCCGGTGAGTCGGTCTTCGCTCGGTAGTCCTCATCCCGCTCCGTTCAGGGGTTAGGGTATAGTAGCGCTAGGTTTTCGGCGTGTGAGGTGATAGGAAAAGGGGGTTTCTCGATAGCGCTTTTTTGGCGGGCGTCTGAGGTGGAATATGATGTGAAAGCGACGGGAAGAGAGGCGTGTTAAGGTAGAAGGAAGAGGTGGCGAGGGTTTGAGTGGTTAAAAAGAAGAGGAACGGGAAGAAGTTATAAACAGGTGACTGTATCGACGTGCTCGCTGGTGCTTTATTGCTTCCTATCATTTGCCAGACTAATGTGTTGAATTTCCCACCATCAGGTAAGAAGAGTCTGTTTGCTTGGGCAGGTCAACTGCAATTCCCAACCTGAACGTAGCATATAAAGTATAAAGCGGATGCACTGACAGATTAATTTTACAGAATGGTATTGCAAATAAACGACTGGCGTTTTTTTTTTATCAATTGGAAGTATATTTTCCACGGGCCTTAGCTTATGACTGTATTTAGGTATGCCGGATGCTTGTGGGAAGCAGGTAGATATAATGGTAAAGCAAAATAGGTATCGATGTAATGCGCGCTCCTAGGCTGGATACTCGCTAGCAATCCTTTCTAGTTAATTATCGTAAAATAATAAGAAAGAAAAAAATAAAAAAAGGAAAAGAAGTAGGAAAGGAAATAAGAAAGTGTTATCAAGTTTACCGTTTAATGTCATCTTCGAACCGGCGCCCCCTTTCATTATGCGTGACAACCCCGATCGCGATCCTGAGCCGTCTCCTTCTCTCGCCCAATCCTCCTCCAGTAGGCTGTTCCAACGCGGTGTAGGCCTAGCGCGACGCCTCATACCCCGCAGCTGGGTGGCTAGAGAACACGTGACCAAAAGACCCACAGTGTGCGGATATGTTGGCTATGTTCATATCCAACATATCCGTTGGATATGCCCGCTATGAACATATCCCACATATCCCAAGGATGGGAGGATTTGAGGCAGGTATATAAGTAAGGGTCTCCCCTGGGGTAGAATAGCTTTGACCGAGGCCTCGGCATCAGTCAACCTAAGTTCGCTCCAAGGCATCCCCTTGGGCAAGTAATCAAGACTACTGTTCTGCCAGATCTACCCAGACCCAGCGCGAGGCCTCTTGCACCCAGCACTGCTCAGTACCGCCCCTAGGTGCCCTACCCTAGGAGCACAAGGCCTGTTTGTAACATGGAGGTCCTCTTTGATAGTTGCCACGTCTTCTTTGACAGTTGTCATGTCTTGTTGGAGGGCATGGAGGATCCGTCGAATGGCTCCAAGCTCTTGCGCGATGGCGTTCGCGGCACAGACGCCGGGCAAATTCGCGCATCGCGCGAACTGCTGCGACAGACTTTTGGCGCTCGTGTAAATGGCGCCGAAACCCGCGGAGATGGCATCGAAATCTGGCTGTGCTGGGACCGCGTCCATGGTTGCCGTTGTTCAATTGCTGTCGGGTGGTGTTTGTGTTTGTCTAGGACTCGGTGGGCCAAGCGCTCGTGATAAAGGGCATTCAACAGGATATTTCTTTTCTTCCTTTCTTATTTCCTTTCTTATTTCTTTTCATTTTTTATTTCCTTTTTTTCCTATTTCTTTTCCCTCATTTTTTTCCCTTTCCTATTCCTTTTTTTTTTTCCTATTTTTTTTTTTCTTTCCTTTTAATTGTTTAATTTGGTGAGGGAGTTTTATTTGGCTGGGGTTAGTACTTGGGGTTTTTTCTTGGCTGCGTAGTTCCCTAAAACAGGCCTGGCAAACACATGCTAGATCCGTCAAGATGCGCTGTTCCTCAACACGCATAGAAGCCAGGCATACTGGCCCCCAGATTACATGCTAGTGCTTAGGTGGTACTGTGGCAGAAAAACACGGTCTTGATCCTATAATTTGCATAATACTGTGTTGGTCCCGTAGCCCTGTGCTCCAACACAGGTTTCCAGACACCCCTGTGGGCCGGATCAGCCTGGACGGGGCCCACCCGCGACGGGGCGTGCTGAGGTTCCCGCCGGCTGCACCACCACGAATCCTCAAAAGCTCCGATAGGCGCCTCGAATTGCCGAATCGAGCAGGACATATCCAAACAACTCTGACCTCCTGTCCCCTCTGTCGCAGCACCGCAACCCTGGACGGTGCGACGCCGTCTTCTCGCCGCGCTTGATTCGACCTCGAAACCAAACAACTGCCCACCCCCGCCACACATACCGACAATGTCCTCACACGCCTCATTAAGCGCCGCGGCCGACGAGCGCAAGGCCCGCCTGGCCAAGCTCAAGTCCCTCAAGCGCAAGCAGCCTGACGAGGACGGCGCAGCACACGACGCGGAAGAGGCTGCCGGCGGCCAGCCAGAAGCGACCACCACCACCACTAGCTCCTCCGAGCAGCAGCGCGCGCCGAGCCCACCCGAGGCGGACGTGGCGAGGCTGCACCTGTCCGGACGCAACTACGACCCGGAGACGCGGGGCCCCAAACTCGGGTTCGAGCAGGCGCCGACGGCAAGCATGGACGGCCCCACGCTGGAGGAGCAGGCGGCCGAGGTGGAGGGCGAGGTGCGGAAGGCGGCGCGCGACAACGAGGCGGCCGACAAGGGCATCGACCTGTTCAAGCTGCAGCCCAAGAAGCCCAACTGGGACCTCAAGCGCGAGCTGGACAAGAAGATGGAGGTGCTCAGCGTCCGCACCGACAACGCCATCGCGAGGCTGGTGCGCGACCGCCTCGCCGCCCAAAAGGCCGCGACCGCCGCCGGGGCGTCGTCGTCGGCGGCCGGCGGGGGCGGTGGTGGCGGCGAGCTCGAGGGCGCGGCCTTGGTCGAGGGCCTCAGGCTACGGGAACAGGAGGAGGAAGAGGAGAGGAGGAGGGAAAAGGAGGCAGATGATATGTTGTGAGGGTACATGCGGGTGTGTGGGATCAAAGACGACAAAACGGTTATTAATTGCATAAGGACATATCAGCGCATGGCTTGTTATAGCTTTGTTATCTCTATTCTGGGTTTCGACGCGTTTTCATTCTGGTGGTGTGTGAGGAAAAAGCAAAAGAAAGCACTAGATGACAATTGATACCCATTTGCCTTGAGCACCTCGGCATGCTAGCCCCGACTGTTCCCCGCCTGTGTCAACGCCCGTCTCTTGCTGAAAGGACTCAGGCTACGTTCTCGCAGCGGTGACCTTGGAGGGGGCGCCCTCCGCGGAGGCGAGCCTCTCCAGCCATCTCGCTCGTCGCGTGGGTCCCTACGATCCCTATACTGGCGGCCGACGGGCTCTCTGCCCCGTCCACCCCTGGTGTCAGCGGGGGTGCTCCGTCCCGGAGACCGAGAATCGCGCCGGCGAAACTCCCGGGGTCTTGTCGATTGCTCATCGTCGTCCGGGTAGCCGCCACGCGACCTGTGAGTCCTTGGCTCCTCATCGGAGGAGTAGTGGCCACCGCCCTGCCGCGACCGGGGCTCAGGTGCCCTGGGAGGGGAGAGTGACGCCCGCTCTCTGCCCCTGGACAGGCTGCGATCCCTTCTGGGGCTGCGGCTGTTTCCCCTGGACGCGCTGCGACCGCGGTACTCGCGTCTCCGATCATCCCGCTGTTCGGGCCTTGGAGAGGGCGACCTGCTCACGTCGCTGCGAGAGTAGCTGCGTTCGGAGCGCGGGGAACGGGAACGTCTCCTTGGCGACCGAGATCTTTCACGCTCGCGCTCTGGAGAGATCGAGACTCGTCTTGGTGGCGGGGATGCAGACCGCACAGGGGCCGACGAGACGGAATCGTATGAGCGTGAACTCCGCCGCCGGGAGGTGCGATGATCCCTGCGGCGGTCAGCTTTGACCGCGCCGCCATCGTCAGATTCGGAGCCCGAGTCGGAGTCCTGCAGGGCCTTTTGCTCCTTCTCCCGTTGGGCAGCCTTCTTAGCCAGCTCTGCATCGGCGACGCCGGTCCTGCAGCCAACACGTGGTCAGACCTGCCCAAAAACACACACATCTTGTAACATCGTAACGTGGTTGTGGTGGTGGTGGTGGGTGAACGTACTTCTTCTGAAATGCGTCAGGGGTGTCGTTAGTCAGCTGAGGCCGAAGTTTTGGATCCAGCAGCTGCTGGGTGCGCGACGGGCGAGGCACGTAGGGGCGCTCCTGAGGCGCGGCCTTGCACTCGTATGAGTAGTGGCGTTCATGGACGGTCAGCTTTGGCGAAGGCGGGCGGGCAGCAGGGCGGTGTGCACTTATCTCGCTTCAGGCATTTTTGGCACTGCACAGTGGCCGGAGTCGCCTTGCTGGGGCCGCCACGTCCACGGCGGGCATACATCTTTTTCGTCTCTGCGGCACTTGACCGAGTGAGCGCTGAACACCCGGCGGTCAAAACCGGATCTCGGGCGCAGCGACCGGGCGCAGCTATGATAGGAACCGACCAACCAGCCTGGCTGACGGAGAAAGAACTCCACCTCCGGGCTGGTCTTACGGTGATCTAAGGCTGTCTGCTGGGTGTTTGACGGGAATTGCAGGATTGGAAACACCCCGGCCAGGGTCAAAGCGGACAACCACGAGATACAGTAAGAGAGCAGGCGTTGGGTCGAGCAAATGGCGCAGGCTCTTGGGTTGTTTTGTGAACTGCAGGGCAAAGGGGCATGCAAGCCTCCATCGGTCAGCTGCAGACACGCGGTGTTGGTGACGTCCGGGGATGCCACGTGACTTTCTTTCCTTCCCTTTTTTTCTCTTTTTTTTTTCCTGGCGCGCACGCACTCAATTCAGGCTGCCGCCGGGCAGGGATGCTGCGAGTGGAGTTTGCCGGGCGGCTCGTTTTTGGTGGGTTACTTTCCTGGCTCCCAAAGTACGCATAGACATGGAGGCCCGCCCCGTCCCTGCCACCACCTCCAAAATATTTCCCACGCATTCCACGGTCCCGCGCAACCACCCGACGAGGCTTCTGCACGGCCTGTGATATCCCCCCCACGCGGAGGAGTGTGCTTCGGGGATGGAATCCGACCAGGCCTGACACTTGACCGAATTTTGGCTTCTCGACCGCCCGTCGTATCTGCATCTGCGCCCCCCTGCGGCAGACCCTCGGCAGGGCCCTCCGCTGCTGCTGCCCTCTCGCGCATTCGCACCGTCGGCACGTCCTCGGCCCTCAGCCCCAACCGAGACGAGCGTCCTTCGTCACCGGCTTCCTCTCCATCGCCAGGGAGGGACACAAGACCCGACATTGCGTCAGAATCTCTGCAGTAAGGCCACCGCCCGCCATCGATTGCCTGTCTGCCTGTGCAACCAGGCGACGGCCGCCTTTCCGGCCTACCCCCAAGCCGCTCCTCCTCACCCCTCCAACGTCAACGCGCATCAGCCCAGCACCGCACCGCACCCCTTTCTTTCCTCAGCTCGCCCCCGCGACGCAGCCCTGCGGCCCTGGCCCGGCCCGACCTGCTTCCCCTTGTCCTGACCCTCCCTGCCTGGCCGTATACTTACCTTGCCGCTTGCAGCCATATTCCTCTGGCCCCCTTGGTCCTCCCGCCTCTGGAGCAGCGGCCCCGAGCGGATCGAAAGCCGCCCCCGGCCGAATCAAAAAGGCCGCCCTTCGCCCCTCCGTCGGTGGAAGTCGACCTCGTCGCGATCGGTCCTGGAGGACACCCCGAGACGGTCTTTCGCCCGCCATCATGGCTATAAGCTCACGACTACAATGATTGCCTGTTCCAACCTTCCTCCGCGGACCGCCTCGATCCATCATCTTCTCTCTTGACGTTCTCACGACTCGTTCTATAGACCTCTTTTGCTTCGTGGTCGCCCCAGTTCCATTCTTCACTTAGGCAACCTGCTCGGCCTCCTTTTCTGACTTTTCGTGCCGGGTGTCTTATTCTTGTTTTATTTTCTTGCCGCAACCGCTCTTGGCGGGATCGGCGCGCAAATTTCTTCCCTGAACGACCCAAGACATGACGACCATGCCTGCATCTCCGGCCATGACAACGAGCATGAAGAAACTCTCGTTTGCAAAGGTATGCTAGAGCCCGATTTTGCTGTAGAGCACAGAAGAGCGATTGCGTCTGCCTTGGTGTTTGGGGACCTCATGGCTAAAAACCGCTTTCCAGGTTGCAGCATCGGCGTCCAAGGACGGCGGGCCTGGGCCTCGGAAGGCCGGACACGCGGCCGCAAAGAGCCCTCTGGGCCCAAAGGCGGCGGGCCCGTTACCGAACAGCGTCACCAGCATGAATAAAGATATGAGATCACAGGTCGTGCAGAACGCATCCGGTCCTGCGCCACGGAGGACCACGACTGATCAGTCTGCGGAAAGCAAAGTGGTGCAAGGATTGAGGGAACTGAAGCTGGAGATGAAGCCCCCGAGCCTCGTCGTCAACGGCTCCGGCTCGACCTCGACTGAGCAGTCCAGCAAGGCGGCCACCAGCCAGACTCCGTCAGATGATGTCTCTCAAAAGGCAGACTCGAGCTCGGAGCTGGGCACCAAACCGCCGAGTCTGGACGGCAAGAGCATCACCTCCGGCACCACCTTCAACGTGTTGGACGAGAAGGAATCGCTGCGTCCAGACGATAGCGCCAGCGTGAAAGCGGCGGCCGACGAGGATGATGCCTTCTCCATCCGTGGCTCGCTCATTGCGAACTCGCGCGTGGGCTCCGACGTTGCTGGGCGCTTCCGCAACATCCAGATCGGTGACATGCCGCCGAGAGCCGCGGCGGCGCACGCCCTGGCCTCACCGAACGTGCAAGGGACCATGACTCCGGAGAGCACCACCTCGGAGCAGCCGCCGGCCGCAAACGGCACCGTCCCGCTGGCGACGGCTCCCATCAGCCAGGAGGCATTGAGCGGGAACGGGTTTTATAGCCAGAACCCGGATGAGAAGCTCCTTGAGGCCATGAAGTCGCCCAAAGACCGCCTCTTCTTGTTGCGACTGGAGAAGGACGTGATCGAGTTTGTGCAGGATTCCAAGTGAGTTCACCTCACGCCCGGCCGTTTTGTTCCTGGTACACAAACGCGTATGAGCTGCCAAACAATTCTCTAACATTCTCCAACCCGCAGGGAGCCTTTCATGGATCTCCCGCCCAGCAATTCATTCTGCAGGCTGTTAACGCACAAGCTCGCCGACTACTATCACATGACGCACTCTTTTGAGGCAGTTGCTGGTGCCGTTCGGATCTACCGTACCCCGTTTTGCCGCGTGCCGCCCTCGCTCCAGAGCATCGCGCCGGCCTGTGAATCGGCGAGCAGCACGCCGCCCTTGGTTATGCTGCCCAGGAAAATCATGCGCCGCGGCGAAGAGGGTGACTCTGCCCCCGCCAGTGCTGGCGCCTCCAAGGCCACGTCCGAGGACGGCAGTGAGCTGAAAGACAAGGGAGGCACCGCAAACCTCAAGTCCGTGATTGTTCCATGATCCATTTCCCTGCCAGTGCTGTCGGCAAGTCCATAGGGCTAACCTTGCTTCCAGGTTGACCCGCGAGGAACGAGAAGAAGCCTACAACAAGGCAAGATTGAGAATATTCGGCACAACGGCACAGACGGAGGCCTCAAGTCCAGGTACGTCCAGTGCAAGCCGGTCTAATCAGCTCCCGTCTCGTGCGTCACCGTTACTGACGGGGATGCGTATGTTCCAGATAACGAAGACAGCACGGGAGTGTCTCGCGCTAGCTCTGTGTCGGCTAAGGACAAGTCCCTTGCAAACAAGCGGACAAAGACTACTAAGCAGCGACGTGACGACTCGGAGGGCTTTGATTCGCGCTCCCAGTATACTCCGTACTACCACCCGCACCACCAACCCATGTGGGCTCCTCAGTATGTGCCCGTGGGCAACGGCAATGCCCAGTTCAGCTCCCAGGCACAACCGCAGCCGACGTTCGCACCAACATATGGCCCGGCAGCGGCCAGTCAACAATATCCTTCGACAATGGTGCCCGCGAACAACTTCGGTCCCCAGTACAGTAACCAGCAGTCGGTAAGGAAAAGCATCTACCCCTCTGTCCACATCGATGGTGGGCACCCGTCGGAACATGATGACTCACTTAACGTCTGCTAGAATCCCGTTCCACCCGCCACCAACCCAAGGTTTGCCCCGCCGCCCGCCGCCCAGCAGATCCCGGGCTACACTGCGCCGCCGGTGCAGGTGCAGGGACCGGTCCAAGGCACGCCGCCGCAGTCGTGGCAGCAGCCTCCATTCAACGCCAATGGGACTCCATATCAGGCGAGGGCTACGCCTGCGGCCCCGGCGATGCCGACAATGGTCATGGGGCCCAATGGGATACCATACCCCTATGGCCAGCTGCCTGTTCACTCCAACCCTCTCGACCCCAAGAGCCAGCACCCTATCCCTGGCAGCTACAACCGACACCACGCCTTCAACCCAAAGACGCAGTCTTTCGTCCCAGCCAATGGAATGGCCCCCATGCCGCCTGGCCCTCCCGTGCCTCCCGTTGGCCCATATGCCGCCGGCCCTGCCCAGCCACAGCAGGCGCCCGGCCCGCTCGCGAACGCGCCGCCGATGCCATACGGTGCGCCACCGGTCATGCCGCATCCTCACCACGCTCCATCATATGGCCCGACGGGCGGAGGGTTCGGGATGATGAGGCAGGGCTCCAACAACAGCCTCCCACCGCAATATCACCACATGCCGCCCCATGCGCAGCAGCAGCCCGGTGTTGCACAACACCAGCACCAGCTCCAACACCAGCAGCACCTCCGCCAGCATGCCCCGCCGCCTCATGCCGTCCAGCCTCCCCACCCGCATCAGGTCCACCACCAGTCACCACGGGTGCCGACCAAGCCAGCATTGGTGCAGGGGTCCTCGTCCGGGCCCGGCTTCAACCATCTCCCAACCTATGGGAATCCCGCTACGCTCCCTCAGAAGCCGTCTACTTAGAAAGAAGGGATTGCTGGGTCGTGCTTTGGGAGACGGCGGCTATTGCGGAGTCGCGTTTTGGACATGTTCTGATGCAGGATCAACCAGCACGGGGGTGACTGGGCGGGTAGGCGCACTAGGTGGTGATGATGGTGGTGGCGGCGGTGGGAAGGAAAGTCTCCAGTCATATTTTCAGCCCTTATCTTCTCATTTTCTAGAGAAGCGTGTCGGCGTTTGGGGGAGATGATGGTTCATGATCGTCCAACATTCAGCGATGCAGTGATTGCTGCCGATTCAGAAAGCGTCACAGAAAGGTATGGGTTTGTGCTTGCATGGGCGGGCGAATACACCTAATGCGAATATACTTGTCAACAAGAAAAAGAACAAAACAAACAATAATGAGAAACGATTTCATAAGTCGCTTGAAGTCTCTAGCGCTCCCGGTCATCCATTCGTTGTATATGCATATACATATGGCATCACCCGTAGGCTCTTTTTGCATAACCCGCGTTGTACCTTTTTTCCTAAGCCCTCTTTTTCAAGGGCCGACCATGATCTATAGGTATATTCCCCTTCCCCCGAAATCGCCGAAAGGAGAAATGCAGACCTCGATCATCACCCGCATGAAAATATAAAACAATGCAGAACAAGCCACAAGCCAACTAAGCCTTGGAGATGCCCATGTGTGACCCAGCCCATTCGCCCACCAACCAACTGTGACTATCTTACCTACAGGAAGACGGCTGCTAAACATTGAATATCTGCTTTGGTTTTTTCCCCTTCCTTTCTGAAGATCTGTGCCGTGGTTTTCCCATGGCGCTGGCAGCATGCGACCAAGAAACCGAACGAAAAAAAAGAAGAGTTTTTGTTTTTGTCACCAGGATGACCCGCTGAGATACGGGCGTCTCTCCTAGTCGCCGTTCTCCCTGGGTTCCCTCGGCTCCCTCGGCTCGCGAGGTTCCCTCTGCTGGCCGCCGCCCCTGCCGCCGCCTCCGCGACCGCGACCTCCCCTGCCGCCACGGCCACCACCACCGCCGCCGCCGCGCTCGGGCTTGGTGCCGTCCTCGCCTTCCTTCTTATCATCCTTATCGGCCAGGTTGGCGAGTGCAAGTCGCTGGGCGAGGTCGATCTGGGTGCGGATGGTGTTTGCGAGGTACGAGACCATGAGAACGTCCTGGATGTGGTTGTTAAAGTCGTGCTCGATGCTGGCGCCGTCGACCTTTGGGGCGAGCGAGAGGTTGTTCATGAGGTACTGGCCGATGGCGTGCGATGGCTCGCGCTCCTCATCCAGGATGGAGCCGACGTAGTCGATGACGCGGTCAAGCGTGCCGAGCGTCTGCTCCAGCGACCGGGCCAGGGCCTCGATGTCGGACACGACGGGGGCGGCGCGCGACTCGGCGTCGCGCGCGGCAGACATGGCCTCGAGGGCGGCGCGGTCCGACTCGCCTGCGGGGGGTACGCGGTGGGGGACCTGGACGAAGAAGCACGACTCAGCGGCGCGCTCGGGGCTGGCGGCTGCGGGGGCGCTGATGTAGCAGCGCGGCTCGACCTCGGAGCCGGGCTCGGTGCTAATGGTCAGGTGGACGGCCGGGTGCGGGTGGGTGCCCGTCTCGGGCGAGGCGAAGAAGTTCTGGATCAGGGCGCTGAACGAGTTGAGTTCGTGAGACGTCGTGTACCAACCCAGCAGCGCCTCGCGCGGGCTTGCCTTGAGCGTCAGGGCCAGCATGTTCTTCTGGTACTCGACGTCCACCTCGACCTGGTCCTCGTTCTCCGTGTGCGGGATCGCAAACGTGCTGCGCACCTCGACGTCGGTGCCGTCCTCGCTGCGCACGCCCACCAGCGCGCCGATCACGCGCGTCGCCTGCGTGTCGCGGTTGTCTCGGCGGACTGCATGGTCCAATATTGACAGTATGGCCTATTGGGGAGAAGAGCGAGATTGGTGTCAGGGAGAAACGGTTGTCGTTGCTGGGGCAGGCTAGAGGTATCGATGAGAAGAGAGGGCAGGGAGGCGAGAAAAAGGTGGGGCCAAGGGAGGAGACGATGACCACGGGCGTCAGAGATACGACTGGCGGGCGCAATGGACCGCAGCGGACAACGGCGGCTGTGGCGGCGGACGTACCTGCGGCTGGATTGTGACTGTGAGGGGAGCAACGTTGGCGTTGAAGCCCACGGCCGAGGGCGCGAGGGGCTTGGAGAGGTGGAGGAAGTCGTCGTGATCTACAGTCATCTTGTCTATGCTCTGGCGAATGCAGCCGCGAGAAAAAACGAAGGGAAGGACGGGCAGAGTTGGCAAGGACAGATTCGAATCTGTGCGCCCGGGGGTAGGTAGGGCGACCTCTGGCGGGGGTGGTCACGGAATCGGGCGCGCTGGTTCGGCGGGATCGGGAGGGGTCGACGATATTATTCTGGCGATTCGCTGTGCCCGCATCTCGAATTTGCAAACGAAATATTTTGGTGTTGTCCGTGGGGTGTGGGACCCAACCCGCCCGCTTGTGTGCGCCCGATAAGCGATAAGAGGTGACGTTGTCGACTGCGCGCCCAGCCCACAAAATCGTTGAGACGCTTGATTGTTCGCTTTAATGCAATTGTAGCCAACGTAAAGAAAAAGAAAGAAGAAGGAGGAAAAACAAAGGAAGTAGGAAAGCTGCAATCGGGATTTATAAAAAAAAAATCCTTTTAAATAAGATATGCTATTTTGCTTAAGGTACGATTGATTGAAATGACTAGGTAGCGCACTTTCAAAGGGAGTGATAGGGTCGGCGTGCTGTTAAGCGGGGTGGCGCCTCTCAGGTGAGCCTACTAAATCTACAGGGGTAAGTCGCCGTCTCCACTTGGAATTTTTTCAGTCTGGGGCTTCTTCGCGTGTATAGTATAAGACGTTTGAGACCCCAAATGCGTATACAGTCCTCTCATGCGCTTGGAATGAAGTTGAGACTCATTTTCATTAAGTCCGACTGGGTCTTTTTCGCCGACTGGTATGGGTCCCAGAGGCCGCTCTGCTCCGCGAGGGGGCTCCAGGGGACGCGGCAGCAGTCGCGGCAGAGGTAGTGGACGCGGTGGAAGAGGCGGACCAAGAGGCTTGATGGGCAAGCGCAGGTTTGACAGCTCACGGGTTGAAGAAAAAAAAGAGTATGGTATCACTAGCCCCAACAACCTAATCTCTAATCTCTTTCTGGTATACGATCTGACATTCTACAGAGAATCCGATGATGAGTCGTCACAAGACGAGTTTCCGTCTGACGACCAAGAGTCAGGAGTAGGCTCTGATTCTGAGGAGGAGGAGGACCCGACCGCGGCCCGCCCATATGTGGCCCTCCTGCGCAGTTTGACTGAGGCATCAGGCCCCAAGGCCAAGAGGAGGAAGCTGGACCACCATGAAACGCCAGAGGAGCCCTCAACTGAAGACGAGGCCAAGGACGTGGATCTCGTTGAGGAGGCCGAAGAGGCGGAGGACGACGACGACGAAGTCTCCGACTCGGAAGACGAAGGCGCCCAGGATGGATCTGACCCTTTCGCCTCGCACTTCGCCGCTCCCGACGAAGCCGCAGTCACCGCGAGGCTAGCAGCGATGGCGAAGAATGAATGGGCTACCAAAAAGATCGCATCCAATTCATCCAGAACCATCATAATGGCACCCAAGACCAGCCCTGACATCCAAGTTCCCGCCCTAGCTTCAGTCCGAGACCCCTCTGCCCTCAGCCTCAAACCCAAGCTGAAGGAAGCAATCACTACGCAGCGGCCAGAATTCGACGCCTCGGAGCAGGCGCTGGCCGCCCCTCTCTTCCAGTACCTCGACACTCTCTACTGCCAACGAACGGTGGCAAACGGCGACAGCCTGAGACGCTTGGTCTGCCTTCACGCACTCAACCATGTCTTTAAGTATGTAGAAGCGTACCGTTTTCTTTTCTCTCCTCTTTGTTTCAACAGCCCCATACTAACAACCCTCCCCTTGAAGGACCCGCGACCGGGTAATCAAGAACAGCACCAAGCTTGCGCGAGAGGATGCAGATCCCGACCTCGAGCTGCGGGACCAAGGGTTCACGCGGCCCAAGGTGCTCATGCTGCTACCGACACGGCAGTCGTGCGCGAAGATGGTCGACATGATATGCTCGCTCGCCGACGTCGACCAGCAGGAGAACCGGAAGCGGTTCGACGACTCGTATGTGGAGAAGGAGGGCTTCAAAGACGGCAAGCCAGCCGACTTCAAGGACCTGTTCGACGGCAACAGCGACGACATGTTCCGGCTAGGCGTCAAGTTCACGCGCAAGACGATCAAGTACTTTTCCCAGTTCTACAGCTCCGACATCCTGATGGCCAGCCCGCTGGGCCTGCGCATGGCCATGGGCTCGGCCGAGGAGAAGAACGTGGACTACGACTTCCTCAGCTCCATCGAGCTGGTCATCGTCGACCAGGCGGACGCGATCCTGATGCAGAACTGGGAGCACGTCGAGTACATCTTCGAGCACATGAACCTGCAGCCCAAGGACGCCCACGGCTGCGACTTCAGCCGCGTGCGCAGCTGGTACCTGGACGGCCAGGCCAGGCACTTTCGCCAGAACGTGGTGCTCTCGGCCTTCAACACGCCCGAGCTGTCGGAGCTCCTGCGCAGCCACTGCCACAACTGGGCCGGCCGCGCGCGCGTGCAGCCCGAGTACCAGGGCCTGATCCAGCAGCTTGGCGGCGTCGTGTCGCGCGCGCGCCAGACCTTTTCGCGCTTCGACGCGCCCTCGATCGCGGCCGAGCCCGACGCGCGCTTCGAGTACTTTGTCAAGGCGGTGGTGCCCGCGCTCGCCCGGCGCGCCGCGTCGTCGTCGTCGCGGGACGGGTCCGCGGCGAGCGGCGGCACGCTTATCTTCGTGCCATCGTACATGGACTTTGTGCGCGTGCGCAACTACTTCGCCGCCGACCCGGCCGCGGCGTCGCTGTCGTTCGGCGCCGTGTCGGACCACTCCGGGGTGGCCGAGACGTCGCGCGCCCGCTCGCACTTCCTGACGGGCCGCCACCGCGTCCTGCTCTACACGGAACGAGCGCACCACTTTTGGCGCCACCGCATCCGGGGCGTGCGCCGCGTCGTCATGTACGGCCTGCCCGACAACCCCGTCTTCTACCGCGAGGTCACGGGCGGCTACCTCGGCCGCAGCGAGCAGGACGGCACCATCGAGCCGGGCCAGGGCACCGTCCGGGTCTTGTTCTCGCGCTACGACGTGATGAAGCTGGAGCGCGTTGTCGGGACGCACAGGGTGGCCAAGATGCTCACCGAGAAGGGGGACACGTTTGACTTTGTCTGAGCGTTCATGTCAGTGGGTTATGGATGATGGTATACATTCGACCTATCCATCTCTTTTTGTATCCCATATAATACTCGGTTGTTCATGTTTTTTATACAACGCCATAGCCTTATCGGGATGCACTTGCTGTTTGAACATCCATGCCAGGGATACGGGCCCGGGTGCTCGCTCCCTTCAGCCTTGTCCGAAAAAAAAAGTCCTCCCAGAAACACTGTTTCTTTTGCTCTTATAACCTTAGCTCACGCAACGGATGCCCGCCTCCTCTTGGGCTCGCGGGGGCTGAACACGGTCCTGACGGCGCCAACCAGCGGGCGCTCCTTGCGTCCTGCCTCCGTGTCCACGTCGACGATGCGCACGTCGCTGCTCTGCCCGCCGAGGTCGAGCTCGGCCGTCATTTCGACCATGCGGTCGAACTCCTCGCGCCCGCCTTTGCGGAAGCGCGTGACCTTTGCGACGTTGCGGCGCGTCAGCTCCGAGTGGGCGCGGCCCAGCTCGCGGTCGCGCGCGACCGCGGCGGCCGTCATGGCGAAGCGCATGTCCATGGGCCCGTCGACCAGCTCCAGGATGGCCGAGGGCGCCTGGTCGAACGCCTTCTTGGGCTCCGTCCGCAGCACCCGCGTGTACCCGCCCTGCCGCTCGGCGTATCGCTCGCGCAGCTCGCCGAAGACTTTGTCGATCAGCTGGTGTGGTGTCTGTTTTTGGCGGTGGTAGTGGTGGTGGCGGCGGCGGAATGGTCAGCAGGTGGTAGGCACTATGAGGGCAGACCGGCGGGCAAATATGAGAACGGGGCAGTCACTAACGTATAGGATGCCCATTGCTAACCTCCTGCTCGTCTCGTTGTTCTTCTTGGCCAGAGTGATGAGCTTCTCGGCCAGCCGCTGGGCCTCCTTGGCCTTGGGGTATGTGGTCGTTATCGTCTCGTTCTTGACCAGGGACGTGACCAGATTTCGCAGCAGGGCCTGCCGGTGCGCCGACGTCCGGCTCAGCGTCCGGTATCTCATGAGCCCTCCCGCCATTGTGGTGTCTGTGGTGTCTCGCCGGCCGTTCGGTGGGGGCCGGTTCGAGGTCGGAACGGCGTTGGGGTGGAGAGCCGCCGTCGGTTGTCGCAGCGTCTCGCCGGATTATCGCCCGTCAGCCGTTCAATCGGGGCGGGCGGCGACGTCGTTTGCGATTGGTTTTGATGGTAGCTCCTCTGAAGCTTGCACCTGAGGTTGGTTCTGCCCACGAAATTTTGGTCTTGGCACTAGCCCGCTAGCGGCCTCGCTAGAGTAATTAGGTGCCAAAATAATAACCGCGACAAAGGTGCCGTCAAAGAACATGAGTCACTTAGAACCAGAATTCCTGCAAAGAAAATCTCATGAAAATTTACCTTGAGGTCCCCTATCCGTAGATTCTCTATGAGTTACCTCAATTTTTTGTTCTACTCTGTCCCTGGACTGCACGCGAACCCCACGGCCCTGCCTATACCTGAGGCCTCGTTATTATTTGGCGCAAATGTACCCTGGCCCTTTGCGGCTCTGCCCTGCCGCCGCCCACCTCGAACTCCTGCATTTCGTCACCACGTCACTGCAATCCCGCGCCCAACGCTAACAAGCACATGCTTGCTCGAGCTTCATCAGCCGAGCCAAAGCTTCCTAACCTTGATTGACTTCCGAAAACCCGTCAGAACAGCCGGGCAGTCGCTTCGATGCCAGAAACGAAAAGACAACCACACGAAACCTGATTCAATTGATCACGTCACTGCCGAGGGCCATTCCTCCAAACGATCAAAAAACCCCATTGCCAATACCACTAGCGCCTAGCGTCCTCTCTCCCAGAAAATGGGGTTTGTAACGGGCTTCGTAAGCGTCATATTCTTCCTTTCCCCTACCCGGATTAACCCCTCACCCACTCCCTAACAAGCCTCCCTTCTCGACAGACCGGCGGGGTGACCGTGACCCTCTCGATAGCATGCCTCAGCGTCCTAGCGCACCAGCGCAACCGACTAGCCCAGGGTGACGCCCTCCGATCCCAGGCCTATCTCCTCGACACCCTCTCGACCCCTCGGGGGCCCCCGGGCGCACGAATCCTTCCCCCTCCGCCGCCCTCACGCGCCGAGCGCGCAGCCGCGGCACGCGCCACCCTGGCGGAGCGCGCAAAGGACCGCTGGAACTCGGAGGTGTCCAACGCCGCGCGCTGGGCCCAGGGCGCCACGGGGCCCGCGGCAGCGGCCGAGCAGATCGAGGACGCCGTCGGCAGGGTCTGGAGCCGCGCGCTGGGCGGGGGCGTCGACCAGGCCGAGGCGTTGCTGCCGGGCGCCGGGAGGGCGGAGGCCAGCGCGGACGCCGCCAGGGTGACGGTGGCGTCGCTGGTCGGCAAGGCCAGGACGGCCGTCGGGGTCGCGCAGGAGAAGACCGAAGCCGCCGTGGTGGCGGCGGCGGAGTCGGCCTCTGCTGCTGCCCCCGCGCCGGGAGTGTCGCCCGTCGAGAGGGCGCTCCAGCAGCGGTACGAGAGCAGGGAGGAGATCTTCAGCAAGAGCCCCACCGAGATTATCAATGAGAGGTATCGACCAATCGACGAGAGGGACAACACGACGCTGCGTGGGCTATAGCACGAGCGGCTCTTTTCATTTTATTAATGCTGGGTGTTCCAGAAGCCTCTCGATATTCGAACACTTTTTTTTTGGCACCAGTGGCGTGGTTTATAGCCAGCGACATATAAAATGTATGTAGGAATAAAAAGTCGATAGAGATCCCGTTTCTATTTGCCGCCTCTGGGGGAAGATCTGCATCGCCCAGGAGTTACGCAGCATACACACGTATTTCTCCCAACCAAAGCCCCTACATCCATGCTGTGGCACTTGCGAGTTGAGTCTTTTCCGCGCAGTCGTTCATCTTTTGCCACGTCTTTGAAACCGGACTCCAGGTGACTAACTGACTTGACGTGGGTTGACTGACGGATCAAGCGGGAACACACGTTCCATCAGCCTCAAACTTATCATCCTTGCCTCAGCTCGTTACCAAAACCCTTTCTATCGTCTTCATTTATGCGGGCTCCAACGGATTGTGGTTTTAAACTGGTAGCCGCTTGTAAACCCAACGACTGTTTCTTTTCTCGCCTGTGCCATGTGACGGCCGCGATAGAAAGGTTATTGGACGCTGCCGTTGATTCACCCACGCCTCCATTTTGTTGTACCTCGCACCCACAATAATCCGCAACGTTTCTCAACGCTCGACCGACCCAGAAACCCAAGCTTCCGACCCCAGCTGTCAACCGTCAACGCCATGCAGCCTATGCTTTCTCCCGCGCTCCAAATTTCCCGGCTCGGCGAAGACTTTCTTTGACTTCCCTCCCAAATTCACCCCCGTTTCCGAATCCTCCTTGTCAGCCCTCCTCCGCCATCGCCATGGCCCGCGAGAAGTGGGAGAGGGCCAAGGAGAGATTCACGGACTGGTTCGACTACAATTACGACAGGGCCGTGAAGCGGTCGCCGGACGCCAGGTCGGCGTACAAGGAGAAGATCGAGACCAGGGAGCGGTACTGGCGGGAGCAGCAGGCGCTCAAGGTCCGTCGCCAGTTTGAGGACATGCAAAGAAGGGAGCTGGAGATTCAAAACTTTCTTGACGGTGAGAAATTGACTTGCTTCCGCGCGCCTACCGCTCGACTATCTCATCTTTTTTTTCGTCTCTCTCTGTGCGTGTTCACATTTCACTGACGGCACACGTGATGTCATTCGCACTCCATCCCGGTAGAGAAGCTCCCTCTTGTCCCCTCGCCGACGGAGCAGAGGCCTCCGGCGCGGGATGGCAAGGGAGGCCTGGTGCGCGTGTACGTCCCGACCGGAGCGCCCGGTCCCCAGGGCGTCCGCCCTGATCACAACAACACCAGGATCCCCGCGCCCCGGGGCTATTTCACCCGGCCTCCCGGGCGGCGCCGTCGGTACACGTCCAGGTTGGGGACGCTGTCTGAGATGGACGAGGAAGGGGACGACGTCGGTGGGGCTGGAAGCACCGAGGAGAATCTAGACGGTTCAGATGCTGAATCCGGGCCCGACGTCGAAGGACCACGAACAACTGAAGACCATGGCAAAGCAACCACGAGCCTCGTTGTGCGAACTCGGGAATGCCAAAAGGCGTAATTACTACCAGCGATCCAGCATTTCAGGCCACAACACACACTCACACATTTGGACGACCTGAGCAAGTCACGGGCAGTACGCTGAAAACTGATGGAGACGTCAAATGTGGTCTAGTAGCTAAAAAGACAAAAGATAAAAAAAAACAATATGAAAACCAGACTGCGTGCTTCGCTAATACCGAAAACCAGGCGTGTATGCTCCGACTAAAGCACCGGGTATCTCCTCCCCTCCGTCACACTGCTAATTATAACAGCCTCTGTCTCTCATCTATTGTGTTTCTCGTCAAGCGCACACTAGTAGTGGCGATGGCTGCCGCGGCCGTCGGTGCCGTGCATCCTCCTGGTGCCCGCCGCCTTCTGGCCGGGGCGGCCGGTCAGAGAGCCCTTGAGCTTGAGGAGGGCGCCGCTGATCTTGTCGCCCATGGTGGTCTTACGCTTGTGGTGGTGGGCGGGGCGGCGACCGAAGAGGCCACGACGGCGCGTGGTGGTAGTAGTAGTAGTTGTAGTGTGGTGGTGATGGTGGGCCGGGGCCGTGGTGTGGTGGTGGGCCGGGACCGTGGTGTGGTGAGCGCGGCGGCGAGCGAAGAGAGGCATTTTGCTTGGTTGTTTTGTTGAAGATGTAGATGTGATAGGTGGTGTAATGGAAAGTGCTTGTTTGCTTGGTAGATTGCTTGTTTGAGTCTGCAACGGTGGAACCTTGGGATAACGGACAGGATGGCAGATGTCTCGAGGGGTTTATATCTTTGACGGACTGCCTACTACTTTCGACGTATTACTCTAACGAGCCCAACAGGATTCGCCTCAACCCGATCCGAGTCTGGTGGTGGTAATAATGACATCAACTAAGATGGGCCGGGTCGAGAGGATCGAGCCAATCTCAGCCTCCAGCCGCCCTCCTTGATCCGGTCTTTCTGCTTCAAAGAAGCGTCTGAGCAGAACGGGACATGCGTTTGAGTGACGAGATTGGTGGCACAGGCTGGTCTGCTGGGCCATTGGACGTGTCATTTGATAGCTCGAGCTTACTCCATCCTCCCATCTCGCTCCGTCATAACGGCGATCCGGGGTCGGAGGAGAAGAGAAGCATGGCTAGGGTGACATCATGGACGCAAGGGCGATCCCTTGCAGACACCCCTGTCCCTGGCCTGGACCCCTGATTTTCGTACCTCCAATTGCCATCCAATCACGGACCCGTCCAGCCCTGCATCCCGAAAGCCAAATGACGTCAGCCCCACCCCCGCGAGGAACTGCCTTGGCGGGGTTCAACCTCGTCCAAACACCTTGCAGTCGCCGACGCAATTGAATTCTCACCTGCTGCCTGCGTCAATCCACTTGGCCTATAGCCATGCGGCTGAGCAGTTGAGAGCACGATACCCGCCAGTCGGCTCACAGGACGATCATCCCGAGGGTGTCAAGAAACCGACACCTCGACCGAGCCATCGAGATTTGGACATCACTCTCTGGCCAGCGCACGTCACCGTCGTCATCCCAAGCATGTCTTCGGGGACCGTGACCAGGACAGTCATCCCATCTGTCTGTGATCGGGCGTTCCCAAAAGGACTGTGGTATGATGAGAGGAATGAGATGAGAATAAAGAAAAATCAGACGAAACGCTATGAGAATAGACAGTTGAGGGACGCGATTCTATACGTAGGGTTTGGAATCACATCTTCATGGCCTCTTGGAGACTCAAGCTGACGCGCGCCTTCCTTCCCCAGCCCATGACTCCACTCCAACACGTCCTCGGGCGAGCCCCGGTACGCGAAGGATGTATCTATCGACAGCCGCGATTGACTCACTTTGAATACAATGGTGGGCCTGCAATTACCGTCCGTAGAGTAGCAGTCGAGTGTTACGGGCGTAAGTTTAATTAACCTCCTGGCATAGGATCTTCCATCTCGTACGGAACCTCGTGGCTTGTCCGCTGGGGAACATTCGAGTCCCAGGCTCGCCGCTGTGAAGTGGAGCCCGGACGAAGATTCCATCCTGTCTCGCTGAGGAAGGAACAAACAGCTTAGAGATGGAGTCATCTCAACGGCCTGCCTAATTTATTGGCTACGCGTGTCCCTTGATGGCCGCCCAGGGCTCCACTTCTGCCTGCGTCGTTTCGACCAGAGCCACCAAGAAACACGCGGTAGGCGGGCTCACCCGAAGGGACGCGGAAAAAATTTACTTTGTTTTTTTTTTTTACTCGGCCGTCAGGAAAATCTGAGTCCTGGCTCGGTCAACCCTCTCTCCACCGCCGCATCCCCGCTTTGTTCAAGCACCCTCCCCTCGCCGCCATTCCCACCTCGCCCGCCTTGGTTCCTCCAGTCGCCTGGGCTTGTGCTCTCCTCCAACAGGCGGCCGTCCTCGTCAGCATGAGGCTGCATCACCACATATTGTTTCTCAGGGAGCCTCCAGCTGTAGCACATAGCATCTGATCCGACTGCCAGGACCTTTTCCTTCCTGCTCTTGCCCCTTCTCGGGCATCTCTTGATATGCCATCCGCGGTTGATTCCACCAGAGTCAATCGTAGGACTGCCGCTAACGTTGCCTTCGCTGCTACCACCGAGAACACCTCGAGCAGCCCGCTCGCTTCCCAGCCGCCGTCAACAGCCGTGCCACCACCTGTATCATCAGCAGCGCCAATGGCTTTCCGGACGCGGGGACAGCCGCTCCCCTCGCGCGGCCACTTGCTGGACTTTACTCAGCAGCATGAAAAGAACAGCAACGGCATGGTCCACCGTCTCAAGACCCGCATCTCCAGCTGGAAGTTGCTGTCACGTCATTCCAAGACGCACGCAAACCTTGCCACACTGTGCCCAGAGACCGATGGCGAGCCGGTCGACCACGCACAAGAGCACAGGGGAGTTGTACGAACCAGTACTGCTGCCGACCTCAACATGCCCACTGGTAACTGCGCTCGCCAGATGGCACTGAGCCCCCTCGGCCATGAGACGTGCAACGAGACGGCTGCTCAATACATCCCACAAGCCATTCCATCGGCCGCCGAGCGCGACCCGTTCTTCGACGAGGACATGTTCGACACAAGCCTGAACTCGTTTCTGCAAACGGAGCCGGACCTTGTGGGCTCGTCGACACCGCGTAGAATTCCCTCAGTCCTGGGCCCCAGGTTGCCGAATGTCCGCCGGCAGAGCGTCTCCAAGGTCGAGAAGCGCTCGTCTCTGGTCAAGCAGGAATCGGGCCTCAATAGGGCATTCCTTGCACGGATGAGGTCCTCCTCTGACCTCGAAAGCCTCGTGCCGTTTGAGATCCCAGAGCGCCGCTCGTCGGTTGTCTGCCCGCCCGGCTCACAGAGACAGCCGGAGGAGCATCCCTCTGTCAGCAGCGCCAGGAATGAGACACTTGTTCAAACCTACCAAGAGAGCATGCAGCCCTGCAAGTCTGGACGCAACAGCCCCAGGACACCGTCACGGCGGTCATCTATTTGCCTTCCACGACGGAGCTCGACGGCCCAGGATCTCGCTCGGCTCTGCTGCCAGCGCCCCAAGCCTAGACGCTCCTCTCTGTACGTGAAAGCGCCTCAGCCGAGTCACAAGTCGAAGAATCGCGAGCTCCGCGCCTCGTTGCCACCGTCGCCAGCTCGCTCTGATATCTCCAAGGTCTCGAGTCGCAGTTCCTCACACGCCGACAGCGAGCCCGCGGGTGAGGCGGAGCGACGGCTAAATATGGCTCGGCATGCTGAACAGAAGCCACACCAACTGGCCTTGTCGCCGTCCATCCCCTTGCTTCTGCCAACGCCCCCGTCGGGCACCGACCTGGGCGAAACGGTATACAAGTGCTTCCCAGTGGAGCTCGGAAAGAAGCATCCATCTCCAACGAAGCTCGAGTGGGAAGACATCAAGCAGAAATGGCAGATGGGCGTGAGTGTGCAGACCAACGAGCTCTGCATCTGAGACAAATCATCGGTGCGCCATCCGAAACGAGGTTCACCGAGACAGCCACTCTCGATCCGACAAGGTGGAATCCCTTTGCAGATATTTGAGGCTCATTTATATCTGGGAAAGAAAAATCGCCGAATGCCAGATCAGCTGCGTAAGTGCGTAAGCTGGCGCGATTCCCTGGATCGCTTGGATGAGGCATATTGCTCGATCTCTGCCTTCGTGGTTTCTGCGAACCACAAGACAATGGCGGCACCGAGCAAACATTTGCTTGGGTCTGGCTGACCGGCGGCAAAACGGGAAAGAAAAGGAAAGGACCGCAAAAAGAAAAAGCAAAAAAAGGAATAAAACAGGAAATAGTGTTCTCGACGAGGTACGGCACCAGCCCCTTTTACGGACTTGGGATGAGGCGGGACTTGCTAACGATTCGTCGAGTCTCGGCTGCAGATTTCGAGGGAGCAGGAGGTACATCACGATCTACATGTTGGAGTATAATATGAGCCGTCAAAGGCGCCACTGGCTTTCCCACGTACCCAAGCCAACTTACATATCGGAGGTTTCCTCTTTAATTTACCCTCCCTGGGAAGTTCTCTACTCACACCATTATTTTCTCTGGGACAGGCAGGATTTATGTAGAGTAGCTGAAGTGCAGACTGCACGAGGAGAGCAGGAAGCATGCATGTGAGACGGTTCCCAGAATCACGGGGGCCTAGGTAGTCACGAAGGTGGAATGCGTGAAGGGGAAATCCCATAGAGTGGCACGGACTGACTGGGCCATGGAAGCAGAGATAGTTGAAATGCGCACACGGCCTGACACTGCAACGGACCGAGCTCTAAAAAGCCATGTGCATGTGTGCGCTTTATGCGCCGTTGGCAGCAGCAGGAGCAGGGGGAGGCGGCGTCCAGTCGCGAGACAGGTTGTAGGCGATGAGGCGCAGCTCGTCGTCGGAGAAGCCGAGGACGTCCCTGGCGTAGCCGCGGAGGCCGCCGTCGTGCTGGCTGGCGACGGCGTCGAGGAAGGCTCGCCAGCTCGACGGCCTCAGGCTGGCCAGGTTGTAGAGCCCTGGCTCGTCTTGCGATTTTGCGCCCGACCCTTGCATCAAAAAGGCCAGCAGCATCTCGCGGGCGGGCTCAACCCCCACGCGGGAGAGCATATAGTCCAGCTCGATTAGGGCGGGATCCTGGCCGGCCAGTGTGGCCAGCAGGCCTGCGAGGACGCCGGTTCTGTCCCGGCCGGCTGTGGAGGTTTTTTTTTTTTTTTAGCATGAGGACTGCCTGCCCGGCTGCCTGCAGAGCTGAGAAAGATAAAAGGACGCTCTCACCGGTGCAGTGGAACAAGAACGGCTCCTCCGGGCTGTCACGGACGTGCTCGAGCACGGACCGGAACGGCTCGCGGTACACGCGCAGCACGTCAAGGTACATCTCCGCGTAGCCGGTGGCGCCGTCGCCCTCGACAAAGGCGGCCAGCTCGACGGTGGCTTCCTTCTCCTCGGTGGGCGCCCACGTGTTACGCACCCCGAAAAGGGCCGGGTCAGGGGCCGCGGCGCGCTCGCCCTCGGACCGGAGGTCGAAGACGCGGCGCACGCTGAGCTGGACCGAGAACGAGACTGCACCTTCCGGGGTCAGGCGCTCGAGGGAGCCGGAGCGGAAGACGAAGCCGGGGCGGAGTTTGTTGGTGATGGCGTCTGTGGAGGCGGAGGAGGAGGAGGACGAGGGGATAGGGATGAGGCCCAGGTCGCGGGTGTTGAAGGTGCCCGGGATGTGGATGAAGGGCTTGCTCCCCAGAGCGGGGAGCAGCTCGGCGGGTGGGATGGGCTCCCGCACATCTGTGAGGGCGAGAGCGGCGAGTTGATCTGGGGTGGCCATGGTTGACGGCGGCGTATTTGTGTTTTATACGGGATGGTTATAAGTGGCCCAGGGTAGTGTTGATGGAGAATGGATGGTGTATGCAAGGGTTAAAAAAGAGGCGGGGCTGATGAACGAACTCTCCGAGCGAGCCTGGTGCGGGGGAAGCAACATAAAGCTCCGAGGGGACGGATTAGGTTCAAACCCTGACCCATGAAATTAATTGATTGATGAGATAAGATGAATGAGACGACAGGGGTCTCGTTGATCGGCCATTTCTCATGCGGCAACCCGATGGTGTCTCACGACATGCCCATTCAAATCCACGGCCCAATAGACGGGCAAAGAACACGAAGTCCAACATGGGCGGACGCCTAGCCCAGCTCCTTCGGCGCACTAAAACTGGGCCACCGTACATCCGACCGAATGAGAGCGTGGCTCCGGCCGGCTTCGGCCTTCGGTCTTCACCACGAAGACACCTGTCCCGTTCCCCACACCATCCACCCATCGATATGTGGCCGTCGGGTGGCCTGCGATAGGCCAGATGTGTACAGCTGATGGGGGCTGCGGGCTGCGGGCGGCTTGTGCCCTCGTGGCCGTCTTCTCATAAAGCGGGCTGTCTCCATCCATAGATAGGTGGCCTTAGGCGAGAGATGCTCCCGCCTTCTTGGCCACCATCCGCCTGACGCAACGATCCAAATCTGAAGACGACAAGACAACATGGCCGTCCTGCTCCTCGTCTATCTGGCCGCGGCCGCGCTCGTCTACGGCGTGGTCAAGCTGCTGCGCATGCGGCTCTTCTACCGCGGCCTGCCGCAGCCGCCGGGCCACAGCCTGCTGTGGGGTCACCTCAAGCTCTTTGGCGAGATATCGCAAAAGTTCCCACCCAACGTGCACCCCATGGTGGTGCTGACGTACATGCACCGCGTCTACGACCTGCCCGATGTCTTCTACGTCGACATGTGGCCGGCGGCGCCGCCCATCATGGCGTGCTGCTCGCCCGAGGCCGCGGCCCAGGTGACGCAGGTGCAGGTGCTGGGCAAGCACTACCTCAACGCCGTGGTGCTGGACCCCGTGGTCGGCACCGACTCGATCCCCGTCGTCGAGGGCCCGCGCTGGAAGTTCCTGCACCGCATGATCGCCCCGGCCTTCAAGCCCGCCAACGCCCGCGCCCTGGTCGGCATCGCCGCCGCCCAGGGCGTCGTCTTCGCCCGCGAGGTCCTGGCCCCGCTGGCCGACGGCCGCGGTGGCGCCGGTGCCGTCTTCTCCATGGAGGCGGCCGTGTCGCGCCTCGTGTTCGAGGTCATCGCGCGCTCGCTCATGGGCGCGCCCTTCGACTCGCAGCGCGACGGGCCGCGCGGGCTCGAGCACCCGCCCACCGTCGACGGGCAGCTCGCGGCGCTGGAACGCCGAAAGCCGATAGCGGCGGCCGCCGCGTGGGAGGACGAGCAGAAGCGGTCCATGCTGGCCGACATCCAGTTCCCCGCGCTGGCGCACCAGGTCGAGACGTCGTGGCGCACCAGCCCGCTGCGCCGCTTCCGTCTGCGCTCGGCCAGGCTCGCGGCGCTGCAGCGTTCCGGCGCCTGGATCCGACGCCGCGCCCTGCTGCGGTACCGCGAGGTGCGCGACCAGGGGCTCGTCGTGCCCGAGACGGTCATGGACAGCTGTCTGATGGAGCGCGTCGCGCTCGAGAAGGCATCGGCCGCCTCTTTCTCCTCCGCCAAGGGACAACAACAGCAGCAGACGCCCGTGCGTCCGCTCCCCGAGGACGAGGACTGGCTGCACCTGTTCGAGACCAACATGCGGGCCATGTTCTTCGGCGCCCAGGGCACCACCACCGACACCCTGTGCCACGTCTACATGATGCTGTCGTGCTACCCGGACGTCATGCGCCACCTGCGCGACGAGCACGACCGCGTCTGCGCCGGGCCCGGCACGCTCGAGGACGCCGCCCGCCTGCTGCGCGACGAGCCGCACCGCACCGCCGAGCTCGAGTACACGACGGCCGTCATCAAGGAGACGCTGCGCATGTTCCCTGTCGGTTTCGTCGTGCGCCAGGACGACAAGAAGTGAGTCTATTTGTTTGGTTGGTTGGTTGGTTGGTTGCGAGACACGGCAAAAAAAAAAAAAAAAGTACCATGCTGACTAACACGCAACATCAACGCAAGCGCCGACGGCTTCATGAAAATCAACGGGAAGCGATATCCGACCAAGAACCAGATGATCACCCCCTCGACGCACACCATCCACCACGACCCGTCCGTCTACCCGGACCCCATGTCCTTCAAGCCCGAGCGCTGGCTCGCCGACACCGCCATCCCGCTGCCGCCGCGCAACGCCTGGCGGCCCTTCGAGCTCGGCCCCCGCGCCTGCATGGGCCGCGAGGTGGCCATGGACGAGATGCGCGCCGTGCTGCTGCTCACGGTCCGCTGGTTCGACTTTGAGACGGCCGGGCCGGGCCGCAACCAGAAGCCGCGCGTGCCCGAGGTCACCACGCTCGACGCCGACACGCCCCTGGGCGACTGGGCCTTCCAGGAGCTCGTGATGGAGGCCAAGCCGCGGGGCGGCGCCATGATGCGCGTGAGGCGGACGGGCAGGCCGTTGTGAGGTTGAGGTCAGGTTGGTGACATCAGACTGAAACAAATTTGACGCCGAAAGGGGTAAAAACAAAGGAGAAGTGACGAGAAGTGTATTATTCTTTGGTTATACCTATATACAGCTTCGTAGTGAACATGAACTCTCCTCCGTCTTCCTTCTCCAGCCTCGCCGATAAACAAACTAAACGGGTTAGGTTGCGAATTACGTGAAGCAAGCCACACGACAACTCGGTTTCCACCCTGTTCCAGGGCCGTCCCGTCTTTCGGGCCCTCGGCACCCACTTTTTTTTCCTCCTTTTTCTTGAGTAATACGATTATGCTGCGGTAATTAGTTGCTGACCAAGACAATGCCGTAGAAGGATAGAAGGAAAGGAGAAGAGACGAAAAAAAAAAAATGCAAAGGGCCCGAGAACAAAAAATAAGCAACAGACGGGATGGGATAGGAGAACGGCGACGGGCCCGGCAGCACACGAAACCTAAGCCGGGGGGACAGGGCAACGTGTCTGTCTTCCAACCAAAACGTCTTTCTTCCACTTTCACTTTCACACTATGCCATAATAATAATGATAATATGCAACACAATTCTCAATCCTGCGAGGCCCCACGTCCCAAACAAAACGAAACAAAAAGAAAAAAAAATGAACACGAACACGCGGACAGGTGGCGAAGAGAGCGAAGGAAAAAAAAAAAAAAAGATATGGAGAAGGAAAACCGACCATGAATCATGCAGGGGAGCGATGCCAAGCTGTGTTTTTTGCTTTAGGGTGTTTTCCAAAAAAGGGGTAAGGCACCTAATCATGATGGAGCCCGGTTAAAAGTGCTCGAAAAAAAAAGAGACAAGCCGCCCATTCTGTATCCAAGATGAGACCGTCGAGGAGAAAGCAGCAAACAGAGTAGGAAGAAAAATGCAAGAGAAAATTAGCAAAAAGACGACGGGGAAAGAAACACAAAAATCCAAATCAAATGTTGGGACCAGGTGTGGTGGCATTGCAAGCGTCGACTGCCCGCAATTTGCGGCAACCACCTCGCGGCCAAACAGCACCTCGACCCCGAGTCTAGATACACCGTCGTCGTGGTAGTCGTCCAAGAGGTGAGCGATGCAAGCCGATGCAAAAGAGAGAAGTAAGCCCAAGAAAGAAAGAAAAAAAATGCAGTCGACCATGGGGGTATTAGGGCGCCCAAGAAGAAGCTTGGGACTTTGGTATCCAGAACATTTTCGACGTCGTCGACCGGGGGCGTGGGCGTGGGCGTGGGCGAAACCGGCCCGACCTGGAGAGGTGAATGCGCGCCAGACAGTTGCTATTAGTGGAGGGCGGGAACGAGATTGGGTCGTGCGCACCCCCTGGGTTCACGCAGCCGCGAGCGATCCCGCCCTCTTGATGATGAATCACTCTTTTTCTCCCAATCCACTAGGTTGTTATTATTGCCCTTTCGCTTCCCTCCTACCTCTCCCTGGTGCGGTCGTGGTCCGTCACATGATGACGCAGCTCTCGTCCTTCTCGCCCTGGTTTTTCTTAATCTTGCTGTTGCGAGGTGCTGCAACATCCATCGGAGTCCCGCCGCTGACGGCCGCACGAATGGCTGCAAGCCTCAGCTTGGCACGTTCGTCCCCAGCGTCGGCCGCCTTGACGTACCAGACGTTGGCCTCGAGGATGTCGCGCCTGCAGCCAATACCCATCTCGGTGAAGTATCCAACTGCGTACTGCGCCCTGACGTTGCCTGTGTTTGCCCAGTCACATGTCAGCAGCACGTCCATATTCGATTCACCACCCCGGTCTGTGCGTTGGTCACACGAAGCCAGCACGAGCCGTTACACTATGACGCAAGGGAGGGAGGGAGAGGTTCTCTTACCAAGATCAGCCGCACGGTGTGCCCACTCGTAGGCCTCCTCCTCGTCCTTCTCCAGGATCGGCTCGGCACCGACCATGTACCAGGCACAAAGGCCCATCATGCCGCCGGCGTGTCCCCGCTCGGCGGCACCTGTGTAAAAGTGCACGCTCAGGGCCGGGTCGCGCGGGCAGTTGAGGCGGCCGTGCTCGTACGCATCGCCCATGCGGAAGCTGGCCTCGGGGTGGCCCAGGTCGGCCGCCTGCGTGAACAGCTCGGCCGCGTAGCTCTCGTCCTGGAAGATGTCGTCGCCGTAGCCCGTCTCGTACAGGCAGCCCAGGTGGTAGGGCGCCGCGTTGTAGATGGTGTCGGCGGCCTCGGTCGCCAGCTTGAGCCACTTGATGCCCTCGCGGTACCGCCGCTCGCCCAGGTCGCCAGACAGACACGCCTTGCCCAGCCGGTTCATGGCTCCCGGGTGGCGCTTGGAGGCCGCGGTGCGCAGGAACTGCACCGCCTTCGCCGGGTCCTTGCGGCAGCCCCAGCCGAACTCGTAGCAGAGCCCGGTCCGGTACCCCGACTCGGCATGGCCGTGCTTGGCCGCCAGCACAAAGAGCGGGAACGCCGCGTTGTAATCCTCCTTGCCCTTGCTGAACAGGCCCGACGCGTATCCGTCGGCCAGGTAGTACTGCGCAAACGGGTACCCCGAGCTGGCCAGCTTCTGCAAGATGTTCTTGGCCTCGCGCACGAGCTCGTGCGGTGACGCCGCCGGGGGCTCGAGGTACGACGCGGCACCGGCGGTGCCGTCCTGCCTGGCCTTGGGGCTCCCTCTCCTCTTGGTCGCCGGCGAGGACCCGGGGTCCTGGGCCGGATCGAAGCCCAGCTCCTGTGCCGTGGAGATGAGGAAGACGGCAAACGAGTACTGGATGGAGGGGTCGTTCGTCTTCTTCACGTTTTGCCTGTACATCTCGAGCGTCTTCTGGGTGCTGAGGAGCGACGCGTTGTTGCCGACGGCGGTGCGGAGCTGCGAGTTGTCGAGCGGGATAGGCGCCGGCGCCGGCTGCGGATACGGCACGTTGAGCATGTCCGAGTACGTCGAGTAGCGCACGTCGGGCGACCTGCGCGACTGTGCCGACGGCGCCCTCATGTGTCCGCCGCCCGCCATGGGCGACCGGCCACGGTCTGAATAGACCGAGTACACCGACTGCGGCCGCGGCATCGAGCTGCGACGCATGAACTGGTTCGGGGTCAGGTGGCGGTTTATCGAGTTGCCGGCGTTCTCGAGCAGGTCTGGCGTCGAGGCCCCCCTCTGGTCGGGCTCCTGGGCCGCCGGGATGGTGGTAGGGCGCGGCAGGAACTGCTGGTGGTGGTACTGCAGCTGGGGGACCGACTCTGGCCGGACGGGCGGCTCAATGATGGAACCCTCGGGCGAGGGATCGGCCGAGAGGTCCTGGGCGTCCGGGCTGTCGGCGACGGCACCCGAGGCGGAGCTGGCGGTGGTCACGGCGGAAGAAGATGTCGTCGAGGCCTGATGTTGGGTCTGCGTGGTGCTCACCGTCGACGCGGTTTCGCGACTGTCCCTGTTCCGATCGCGGAGACTCAAGTCGTCCCCGTATTCTGGGGCCTTGCCTTTTTGCATTTTTGACGACGGCGGGCGGCCGTCGGCCTGTACAAATCTTGACGAGCTGCTGACGCTGCCGCTTGGGCTGACCAGAGAGTGAGAGACCAGAGAGTGAGATTTTGCTGCAGTCATGGCTGTTGGAGGCTGTGGCTCGGAGCCTGAAGGCGCCGGCCGCACGGCTAGTTGGTCCGCCATGCTGTGCTTCTGCTGATGCTGCAGATTATGGCCGTCTGGGTGTTGTTGTTGTTGTTGTTGTTCTCGCTGCTGTTGTTGTTGCGGCTGCTGCTTCTCGTCCAGGGCTGGCGTATGGGGCGGCGGGGTGGGAGCATCCGGGGTTTTGGGCAGGTCGCGGTCGAGGCGCCTTAGGAGTGGTGGCAGGGCGTCGTCGTGACGCTCGATGCTCGCGTTGGAGGGCTGGGCCCAGTCGTCGGGCTTGACGTTCACACGGACAGGCGACCGGGGAGGGTGTCGCAGGCGAGGCGAGTCGACAGGCAGCGGGACGTTTGGCAGCGGCTTGACAGCACCGTCATCCCAGTCAAATCGCTGCTGAGGGATTTGAGGCAGGTTGTGTAGAGGCAGCGGTTTCCTGCGAGTCGGGCTGGACGAGGGAGAGGCCGAGGGCGGCGGAGACCTTGTAACAGCCGCCATGGCGCTCTTCTGCCGCGTGTCTCGTCGGTCGGTCGGCCTGTACTGTGGCTGCGAGTGGATTCGCTCAGCTGGGTCGATGGCGCGACTGCTTCTCAATTGCGGTGCCTGCGACGCTCAGCCGTGCTGTGTCCCCTGTCGGGCAATGCTGGCTGACTCTGAGTGTCGAGAAAGCCACCCAGTCCCAGGCTAGCGTGCGTCGGGTGGAGTCTGCCAGAGCGTGCGGACCTGGGGGGACCTGGGAAGGCCTAAGGGTACCTGAGGGGATTTTGAGAGTGTTGATGCAGCGCTACAGGACCCTGCACCTGTCCAGTCGCCGCTGCCCAAGTTAGGGCACAACCTTTCTCGCTTTTTTTTCGCCCCTTGTCGTCTGCTTCGCGCACGGCGGGGCGTGGGTCGAGGCGATGTCAACGAGCTGAAAAGCCGATGCCTGCTATAGGGCCCGCACGACTGCTGTCATCCGCACTGGCGCTGTTTTTCTAGTCTCGGGCTGACTGCCTCTGCTCTGCCTAGGTTTCTTCTTCCGCCGCTGTCTTGGTCGATGCAGCAGCGGTGGTGGGAGAGCGGTTTGCCTGGGAGCGTTGTGCGAGACGGTCTGCAGCCAAAGCGCTGGTGAAGAGACTGCAAGGGGCTAGCGCCGACCTGGGTTTCACGCCAGGGAAGGGGTGGTGGAGAGGGGTGGTGAGTGAAAAGAATAAACGATTGACGGGCCAAATTTTGTTTTTGACAGACGCAGGAAGAAAAGGAAATAATAAAACAAACCGAGAAGAAAGAAAAGAAAAAAAGTTTCAAGCGAGTGAGTTTTTTGCCCGCGGCGGGAAATTCCACGGTCGGTGCGAAGCCAGAGCGAGACACAGACAACCGGAGAAGGATTGTCGATCCTGGGATTGCCATTGCGACGTCTTGTCCCCGTGCCTCCCTCAGCATCCATTTTTTTCGTCGCTGTCACTCCATCACTTACGTACCTTTTCTGGCGCTCTGCGGCATGCCTGGCCGAGGGCTCGGCGAGGTCGCGCAGGGGCAGGCACACATACCAGCGACACCCCGAAAGGACAATCCTACTAAGAACTCAACTATTTTTCGCGTAATATCGTCTGGCATGCATCGTCTTCTTTGCCGACCTACCCTAGCAGCGAGCTATAACGAGATGCGTGCACCAGCAAACATTAAATATTCGTCATGGCCCATTTACTGCTGGACGCAGTTTAACGCGAAGAAGGATCCCAACAACTGGAGCCAGGCGGTCAGGAGCGCAGTGTAAGCGCCAAGCAGCTCGGGCCAGGCTAGTCTTGATGCAGCCAGCACATCAGCAGAGGCTGCTATTGTTGGTTGGGCTCGATCAGCACGCCCCCCGGATTAGCAGGTTTTCGTCTTCATGGCGGGAAGCCCGGGCGACGCCACCCCGCCGCTGGCTGCCACCGCCCCGTCGGTGGCTCATCAGGGTCATATTTCGCGCACAGCAGACGGCAGGCGCTGTAGGGGCGCTAGATTTAGCGAGGAGGCCTAGAGCCACCGACCAAATCTCTGTCCGCGAAACGGTGAACAAGCTAGACTTGATCCGTCGTGTCCTGCGTTCCACCGTGGCCGGGCAGAATTTCGTCTCGTGGTTAGGACGCACATTCGGATGATATTCCTGTCCAACCGCTGGACTGCATGCAGTCTGATTTGGTCCCTGCAGACGCAAATCCCACCTCTCTCCCATCTCCTTGGTCCGATCCCGCAACATTCAACATTACCCAAGACCAACAGCCGCCCTCACTCAGCTTCAGCTGCTCGCCCTGCTGGCAACAACAATGCCAGCAAAAAATCGATCCTTCCCAGCCTCCCCCACCACGACCTCGGAATTTCGGACTGGGACCAGTCCAGCCCTCGTAAAGTCCCACCTCTCAGCCCCGACGCTGGGAAACTACCGTAAACACTTCCCTCGTAATTCCCTTCCATCCACCAGTACCTGCTCTTCCAGCGTATTTCGTGGTACCAAACTCCTCCCACGCCGGGGCGAACACGATGGTGGCCCAAGGTTGTATCCCTTTCGTGTCTGATCCACATCCCTTTTGGCCGCATAGGAGTCGAGGGGAGCACCGAGATGATGCGGGAAGGGAGCCACACATGCCACGGGTTAGTGCCAGTTCCCGCGTGCGACTACGTCAGGCTGCCCTGACCTATTTTTTTCCTTTCTGTGGAGAGAGAGGTTGGTTCGCCAAGTGGAATCAATCACACCCGACGTCGCACGCAAGGAAAAATGATGGATGGCCCGTGACACATTCCCGGGTGGATGTTTTGCCAAAAGAAGCAGCACCGAGCACACCAGCCAGCGGCTCCCCCTCCTGAACCTAGAGCCTGGAGGCCAGGCGTTGCCCGGAAATGCAACCCTGGAGATATCTCGACCCCACAGGAGCCCGTCGAGAAAACCACCCAGGACCCGGCCAACGTGACAGCGCCGGCACATCCCCGCCCACACCTACCGCTCCAGCCCCTCTACCTCGCCATCTCTACTGCTCGTGTCCTTCTGTCAGATAGGGGAGGGGCATCGTCCCCCCGCGGTCCGCCACCCACGTGCGAGGACATCTCCGCCGAAAAAGGGCAGGAAGGCTCTGACGGGCGAGCACGAAAAGAGACGAACCGACCCTTGGCGCGGGTGGTTTTTTTTTGTCCAGTCGGTGAATAAGACGACGTTTTTTTCAGCCGCATCTCACATTCCCAGCCCGTCCAAACCATCAGTCGGGCGAGGAAGGAAGGATTTCCGCGGATCTGATTTCTCTCACACCTTCCCTCTTTGGGGCATGCATATATACGTGGCGCGCATATCAGTACTGGTCGACGGACCGTCCGTTGGGTGTTTGCCCTGACGTGGGTTCTCCATCAAACGGGCCGGGGTGTCCGGCGGCCGGATGTACTATGTATCCCTCCTTTGCTTCACCTGCAGACAGGCAACCGGCGGCTTTACCAGGCGGCATCCGGCCCGACACATGCCCGTTATGGACACAGGTTGACTCGCAAGGCGCATCGCCCTTCCGGTAGGGCTCAGCGCTAGCGCAGGCTATCGGCTAACTAGTGATGCAGGTTGGCGAACATTGGACGACCAGGGATGGATGGCGGTGGCCAGAAGAAGTCAATATCGCTCACAAGCAGGCATCGAAGCAGAAGAGTCCAGGGATGTGTTTCGTCTCAACCTGATCGTTGCTGTGGACGCGGAAAAAGCCGATTCAAGCTTAAAGCAAGAACAGTCGGTAACGTCGTATTGTGTGCCCGGTTAGGAATGATTTGCCCTCGTCGGCTGCACATCCGCAAGGTGCCAGTATAACAATTGCATGGCCCGCGGTACGTACATCGGGAAGGGTTGAGAGCCCCGCGATGGGATGCGGGCAAATTGCTCGGTCGATGGTGGGAATAGGGGTCTCCATCTCGTATTTATTTATAACGCAACCTGTCCCCTGCCAACAAATATCCAACAGTTTTGTACCGCTAATCCCAATGCGGCGATTCCCGTTATTTGCAAGACGGCAGCAAGCATGCCAATACCGAAAATAGGCTCCAGCCGCTTGGCTACCGATCAGATACCTAATCTTTGTAGCCATTCCGGGTGGGCGGCGTTGTCTGCATAACAATGGGCTCGGTTGTTGTCGATGACCCCACCAATAAGTGGCGATGATTGATATCCTAGATTTTCGCTGTCTGTCGAAGGTCTCAGGAGCCGATAGGAGGGAATTGAGAGGCCCGGTAGGATACCCATGCATGTAAGGCGTCGTCAATCGACCGCACATCATAAATCAACATCCCGTGCCTGTGGCAAAATTCCGACTTTCGCCTATCCTCGAAACTCGTGATCGACAAGCCATGTCCGGGGTTGCCGGACGGAAGACGCGAGAAAACTTGGGTATATCCGACATTCATGCAATAACGTCATCGTCCGGAGTAAACCTTGTTCCCGTCCAGGTCATGGCGGGCCTCGTTTCGGCGGAGTCCCTTGTTCTTCAAACCTCCGAGCATGACGATCTCGTCCGTAGATCGGACTGACGGGACGGGGTCCAGGAGTGAGCCCGGGGCAGCCGGCCGAGTGTGGACGCGGAGATCCAATGGCACAGGCCGCCGGCCGCCGGGGTTATTTAGCCCTCTGACGACATAAAAGTTTTGGCCGGCGCCGGTCTCCTCAGGGCCGCGCAGCGTTTTTGGTATGACCAGGCTGTTATCACGTGCGTCTAGATCCGATAGTAAATCATCGGCCTGCGTTGCCACAGCGAATGAACGTTAGCGGCAACGGCGATATGATGGTGACAAACGGCAAGGCGGCAGGCATCTGCTGTCTCATGCAGTGAAACCTAGGTCGCCAAGCTGCCGTGTTAGCCGTGACAATCCATTGATGCGGCCAGCCGTAGCGGAGCAGCAAAGACAGACGCAGAGAGAGGTCAACAAACCCCCAGCACGCGTCCACGAATAGAATAAGAGGCAAGGGGTCAGGGCTGATGGATGGTGATGTCAGCCGTCAGCGACGCCAACACGAGCAGAGTTGAACCGAGCCCCTGAGCACGGGCAGTGTAGAAACAAAATCTCATGTCCCAGCAATAGCGGGAATACGGGGCGCTCAATACGCATCCGTATCTCCATTGGCCTGGGCTTTTGGTCCATCCTGGTGGTCATCCGTTCGACGATGCGAGCTTGTACCGCGGAAAGGCGCCTGCTACAGCGACTGCTCGCGCTTGTTCCATCATACACACGTAAACCATTTCAGGTCTGGAGGTAGCGTATGTGGCGACGGGGAGGCGCTTACAGGACGGCTAGACCTGATCGATCCACGCTCGCATTTGGTATTACCCAACACTGTGCCACCACACACAAAGCCCATTGATTTTGTATGTCACCGTGCGAGATCCTTGGAAAGGGATATGGCAGATCGAGAAAAGAGTAGTGAGAGAAACAAAAAGGAGGCGACCAATTGGGCGACTCCAGACAAATGAGGGCGTTTCTCATCTTTGGACTCGAAGACCACCTCCCTCTCAGCCACCACTTCCTTTGCTCTTGCTCGCCTCAGCAAGAGGTTTCTAGCATTCCAACCCCAATCCTTTGCGAAAGGGGCGGTGCGGACGTCACTCAGCGCCGACAGAAACGAGTGACACCGATTTCTCGGCACGATTTCTCGCATCGCTGCCTGGGCAGTGCGTTTTAGCTCGTTTCACTCTTTGCCCGCTGCCGTGACTTTTTTCCCCCGCCGTTGTTCACCCTCTTTTTCTGACGAGCGTTGTCCTTGCATCATATTGTCGTCCTTTGTATATTGAGCAGACCCTTCAATACCACGACTCGACTCGACGACGCTCTGGCATACCTTGATTGGTGCGTGCTGGCGAGAACCCGCTCGGCGCAGCCAGCCTTCCAACATCTCAGCTCGGCTGTCCAACTTTTGCGGTGGTTGCCGTCGAAACGCCCTACCACAGCGACCGGGATCTCCATTCGCTGCGGCACCGACAAATCGATCTTGCATCCCCATTTGCCTTCGAAGTTGGACGGGAGGCGGTGCGCGGTGGTGGGCACTAAGCTTCGTGCACTCATTTTGCGGCCCCTGCTTATGTGCATTCGAACGAACGCATTCGCCCGGCGGGTTTGGGCAA
Organism: Magnaporthiopsis incrustans; assembly: GCA_003049425.1. NCBI lineage: Eukaryota > Fungi > Ascomycota > Sordariomycetes > Magnaporthales > Magnaporthaceae > Magnaporthiopsis > Magnaporthiopsis incrustans. The sequence continues at coordinate 59,490 of PYSR01000090.1, forward strand.
GAGCTCCAGCTGCGAAAAAGACCATCTGAATCGGCCGTCATTGAGCTGCCCGCCGCCCTCTGTTGCGGCGGTTGGACCGATTGCCAACGCGAAAGAGGAGGGACCTGCAAGACCGTTGGATTCGGGAGGGTTTTTTCTTGTTCTAATTCTTTTCCCCCGCCTTCTTTCTATATCCTTTCCTATCTCCTTTGGGAGGAATAAAAGTTGTGGCTGGGGTCTGTTTTCCTTTGGTGTGTTGCTTTTTTTCCTCTCCTGCGTCGCTCGGTCGCAATATCCCATTGGCCTGCCTGCAGCCCGTCGCCCAAGAAACCCCCGCCTAATCGCAGGGATCGCGGCAAATCCACAAATAAATCCTGCTGAAGACCGCCATGTCCAATCGAAAGTAAGTTCCCAATCCTCGCCTCCACCGTCACCCCGTCCGTAATCAAAATCACAACGAGGCAAGGAAGACGAGACGCGCTTGCCGTCGTCCTCAATCCGCCGCTCTCGTGGCTGCGAAGTGCGTTGCTTTTGCGGCACTCTCCGTTCTTTTTTAGTCTTGTTTTTTTTTCCCTCTCTCTTCTGTCAGCCGCCAGCCTCCGATCGTTCTTTACCTGGAAATTACCCCCTATAGGACAGGGTGCGGCTCCCTCCCATTGTCCTGGTTTGCGCTCTGGTCGCTGGCCATTGCACAAGACACCGCGCGCCAGCGAACTGATTGCTGACAGCCTCTTTCGCCATCGCACAGGAACATGTCTCTCCCAGAAAGACCTGGAGGGGCACCCTACGAGCAGAGAAATGCCTACCGGCAGTCGACGTCGTCGAGGCGCCAGCGCCCTGCCGACATTGACTCCGCTGGCTATTCCTCTGTAAAAGGTGGAGCGCATCAACGTGGGATCTCGGTCAATTCCTTCGCGGAGACGATAGCATCGCCTAACTCGAACGTAGAGAGCGCCCCTTTATCCCCGACCGGCCACCGAATCGAGCATGGCGAGACGCAGCCTTTCCGAAGGAAGCGCAGTCTGATCCGGCCCGAGAGGAACCGGATCGACAAGGACCACCCAAACTATCACTACCGGAAGCACGCCGCCAACATGGCCACTCTCCCCTCCTCCACCGGAAACGACCCCATCCTCGAGGACATCTCGGGCTCCACCGACCGATCTGCCGGCACGGGTGAGGGCTCTGGTTCCGGCTCGGGCGTCCGCGAAGAAAACATCCCGGTACCCAAGACCCGCGGATCTGGTCGCGACTCGGAACCCGAGAAGTCGGCTCGTGCCAGGCGACGCGCTTCTGGGCGGAAGAGCAAGATTGTCAAGGAGGGTAAGCGTAAAGAGAAGATCCCCGAGCAGCTCCGCCCGCCCAGCGCCTGGAACGTCTATTGTGCCATCATCACGTTTTGGTGCCCCGACTTTATCATGAAGTGCTGCGGCATGCCGGCCAAGGCCCAGCGGAGAGCCTGGCGCGAAAAGATGGGCCTGATAAGCATCATCTTGTTTATCATGGCTATCGTCGGTTTCCTCACTTTCGGCTTTAACCAGGCCGTATGCGGAAGTCTTGACGTCCGTCTCCACCAGAACGAGGTTGCGAACAGCTTCATGATCTTCCACGGGACCGCCTATAATCTCGATGGTTCCCACCACCCCGTAGCCGAGGGCATCCCTGCACGCGCCGACAGGACGGGCGCCAACGTGGTCTACGATCTGCCCGAGAAGAACGGCGGCAAGGACGGCAGCTTCCTCTTCCAGAACGTCAACGGCAAATGCAAAGGCCTCATCACCAAGGCCAGCGGATCGCAGATCCCTTCCCAAGGTGACAACCTTGGCTGGTACTTCCCCTGCCACGTCCGCAACCAGGACGGCTCGTCGCAGCCGAACACCACGTATCCGTACTATTTCGGCTACGCTTGCCACACGACGCCAGAGTCGCGCAGGGTGTTCTACACCGATCTCAAAAGCAGCGCCGATGTCTACTTCACCTGGGACGATATCCGGAACAAGAGCCGGAACTTGTTCGTCTACTCCGGTACTGTCCTGGACCTCGACCTTCTCTTCTGGCTGAACCCATCCGAGGTCAACATTCCCAAGCGCTTCGAGGAGCTGCGCGATAAGAACAGCGCCGCCAACAAGGCCATACGCGGCCGTGACGCTACCCGCATGTTCCAGGGTTCGAGCGACAAGCGGAACGCCGAGTGCTTCGAGGAGATCATCAAGGTCGGGACGGTGGACACTGATTCCGTCGGCTGCATCGCTGCCAAGGTGGTGCTCTACGTGTCGCTGGCACTGATCCTGTCGGTCGTCCTTGCGCGGTTCGTCCTTGCCCTGGTCTTCCAGTGGTTCATCAGCAAGAACTACGCCGCGGTCAAGACCTCCCAAACCTCGGACTCTCGCAAGCGCAACCGGCAAATCGAGGAGTGGACGGATGACATCTACCGTGCCCCTGCTCGGATGCCCGGTGACATTGGCAGCAGCGTTGCGGGAGCCAGCTCGTCTGATCACACGAGCAAACGCAGCTCCTTCTTGCCGACCACTTCCCGCTTCTCGACCGTGTATGGCGTCGAGCGCAACCCCCGCAACAAGACCATGCCGACCACTATGGCTAGTCAGGCATCGGGCGGTAACCTGCACCCCAGCTCCTCGCTCTACCGGCAAGGTAACGACAGCCGTGCCAGCTTCCTCAAATCCGACCCCTACTCTTCTTCGAACTCGGCACCAGTTGATGGGCCGGGTCCGGCCGGCTTCATACACGAAGCTGTCGTTCCTCAGCCCCCCTCGGACTGGATGCCGTTTGGATACCCCCTGGCGCACACCATCTGCCTCGTGACGGCGTACTCGGAGGGCGAGCTCGGTATCCGAACCACACTCGACTCGATCGCCATGACGGACTACCCCAACAGCCACAAGGCCATCCTCGTTATCTGCGACGGAATCATCAAGGGCAAGGGCGAGACCATGTCGACTCCCGACATTGTGCTGGCGATGATGAAGGACCATGCCGTCCTCCCCGAGGACGTCCAGCCCTTCTCGTACGTGGCTGTGGCCAGCGGAGCAAAGAGGCACAACATGGCAAAGATCTACGCCGGCTTCTACGACTACGGGGTCGAGTCCCGCATCCCGGTCGACAAGCAGCAGCGCGTCCCCATGATGGTGGTCGTCAAGTGCGGAACGCCCGACGAGGAGGTCAAGTCGAAGCCGGGCAACCGCGGAAAGCGTGACAGTCAGATAATTTTGATGTCGTTCCTGCAGAAGGTCATGTTCGACGAGCGCATGACGGAGCTCGAGTACGAGATGTTCAACGGGCTGTGGAAGGTCACTGGCATCTCGCCCGACTTCTACGAAGTGGTGCTCATGGTCGACGCCGACACCAAGGTCTTCCCCGACAGCCTGACGCACATGGTCTCGGCCATGGTCAAGGATCCCGAGATCATGGGTCTCTGCGGCGAGACGAAGATCGCCAACAAGCGGGACAGCTGGGTGTCTGCCATCCAGGTGTTCGAATACTTCATCTCGCACCACCTCTCCAAGTCGTTCGAGTCGGTCTTTGGCGGCGTCACCTGTCTGCCAGGCTGCTTCTGCATGTACCGCATCAAGGCCCCCAAGGGAGGGCAGAACTACTGGGTCCCCATCCTGGCGAACCCCGACGTCGTGGAACACTACTCGGAGAACGTGGTCGACACGCTGCACAAGAAGAACCTGCTGCTCCTGGGTGAGGATCGGTACCTGACAACGCTGATGCTGCGGACGTTCCCCAAGCGCAAGCAGGTGTTTGTTCCCCAGGCCGTCTGCAAGACCACGGTGCCCGACAGCTTCATGGTGCTCTTGTCGCAGCGTCGCCGCTGGATCAACTCGACCATTCACAACCTCATGGAGCTGATTCTCGTCCGGGACCTTTGCGGCACGTTCTGCTTCAGCATGCAGTTTGTTATCTTCATTGAGCTGATCGGAACCCTTGTGCTGCCTGCCGCTATCGCCTTCACGTTCTACGTCGGTAAGTGGTTTGACCTCTCATCTCTGTTGATGTCGGTTACCCCTAGCTGTTTGCTTCTCGTATCTGACCAAGCGCCTCTATAGTCATCATCTCTATCGTCAACCAACCACCTCAGATCATCCCCCTCGTCCTTCTTGGTTTGATTCTGGGTCTTCCCGCCGTGCTCATCGTAGTAACGGCGCACTCGTGGAGCTACATCGCGTGGATGTTCATCTACCTCCTCTCGCTACCCGTGTGGAACTTCGTGCTCCCGACGTACGCCTTCTGGAAGTTTGACGACTTCTCATGGGGTGACACGCGCAAGACGGCTGGCGAGAAGACGAAGAAGGCCGGTATCGAGTACGAAGGCGAGTTCGACAGCAGCAAGATCACGATGAAGCGATGGGCCGAATTCGAGCGGGACCGGAGGAACCGCAACAACTACTGGGGCCCTGGCGCTGGCTCAACCGAGAACCTGCCGGGCGGCAGGGGAAGGGCCAGCGGCGTCTGGACCAGTCCCAATGGCCACCAGCAGTATGATGAATACTTCTCGGACGCATGAGTAAACGTCGAAGCTGGATCAAGACGCCAAGCAGCACACTGAGTTCTCGGTACATTTTGTTTGAAGAAAAAAGGACACGCACGGGCATTGTTTCACTGTTTAATTTCTTTCTACATCAACTTATGGAGGCATAGAAGCGTACGTAATTACCATAATCGTCAGCTGGGCATCCTTACCTCATCGTTATCCATGGTTTCCTCGTCATGTTTCTTTTCCTCTGGTCAAACTGTTCTGGGACTGTTCTGCCGACGTTTCTCTCTCGTCTTTCTTCGTTAATTTTGATGTAATTAAGCTTGTGTCGCCGCCAGGCGGTCTCGTCGCGGCCGTTGGCCCTCATCCTCTGCATAACCTTGCTTTTCGCGTGTTAGGTTGTTTATGACTGGCCTGCTTGGATACCTCCCTAGATTAGGGGAGATGGCATGTGGAAGCCCCCATTCCGGCTTCTGTGTCGCTGGTTTTGTTTTGCGTGCGGTGGCGGCTACGAATGCCTAGAAGATATGAGTTGTTACATATAATATGGATTCCATCAGCCCTTCCAAGCTCACGAATTGTCCTTTCACAGCTTTGCTTGTGTTAGCCGACGGAACACGACCCCCATGTCAGGCACGACGTCTATGTTGTCACCCGTACACACGTGTTCTGATCATCCATCTTCACTATCACTTTATTCTCTTGCACAACCCTGCACAATGCCGTGCGACAGCACGAACCGCAGCCAGTGGATAATGCGTGTGTGCCTTTGTGTGCTTGCATGGCGGGTTGCACAAAACGGATTGTGTCAAGCAACAAAAAAAAAAAAAAACATCCGCCGTCGGATCCGCCCCTTGAGGGTGTCAGTCCGACACTCCGTGCCTCCCTCATCACGGTGACACAGTAACACATTTGTGCGGGCTTTAAGACATGCAGGACAGGCAGCCGGCTCTTTCTCTCCCTAATCGGCCCCTCTTGAGGGTGGCGATAAAACGCCCGCGCTGACTGCCCCAACCGGGTTTGCGCATACAGAGGTGGCCGACCGGCGGCAGGTCCCCGCGGCTAGATGGCCCGCCCTCCTTATTTTCCCTTTTTATCCTGCTGCAACGCACGCCCATCCCCTTGCATCACCCGACCGGTGAAGCGGGTGGGCGGCGACTGGTGGAAGCCCACATCGCCTGATCGGCTGCAGCACGCTGGCGCTGCAGGTCGCCGAAAGTAGGGAGGGCGAATGGAGTGCGAGGGATGGCGGCAGGCACGGACGGCGGAGGGGGGAGAGGTGTGACGGCGGACGATAGTCTGCGTCTGCCACGAGGTTTTCTTGGGTTCGGTGATTAAAAATACTACCAAGCCCATCCCCGTCCGCAGGTAGCTCGCTCCGACGTGCCCGCCACGGATAGGTACCTAGGCATTCCTTTGTATTCAATTTTTTTTTTTCCTTCTTGTGATTAGTTTCATTTTACCGAGCTTGCTCTTCGCTTGCTGTGCCAGCCTGCAGCAGCACCATCCTAGCCGAAGTGGCTTGCGGCTTGCAGCGACCGCCTTTCCAGAGCCAACCAGAATGGGCTTCGTATATGTGAGGAGCAACCTAGCGGACGCCCTCTTTGTGAACCTAGGGCCGTTTGACTACTGGCCGGCAAAGGGTGCCGAGTCTGACAGCCCACCCCACTCCTCGCCCCAAGGTGCGAGGAGGACAGGGTTCAGGGTGATTAAGGCGACGAGAATCAGGGAAGTGGGAGAAAGTCCAAAAAGAGGTAAGGGTGGAAGGCGGAGTGGAGGGAAATTAGCCGTGCAACCCATGCTCGCCCGAGAGCCATGAGGAGAAAAAGCGGCCAAGGGACTACCCGAGGACACCGCATCGGTACTAGCCGAGTCGGACGAGGACGAGCAGAAGGGAGCGATGCCAACAAATAGGACGGATGAAACCAGCAAAAGGGAGCCAAAAATTTTCGCGCAGAGATCGGCGAAGCGAGGGCAAATGAAATATGATGGACAACGCGCTTTGATCATTTTCTGTCATTTTCTTTTCTTTTTCCTTCTCTGCCTCTCTTCCTAACGGACGTTCCCGACTCCGAACAGGCAGGCCTGACTTGGTGGAGACGAGAAGGACCATGCATGCAGGACCTGGACGATCAATGGAACGCTGGGACACCAGGGTTCCTCGTCTGGACATTACAACAGTAGCGTCTGCTGTGGACGAGGGGCTAGTACGAACGGGGAGCTGCGTGCATCGCGCCAGGCGACCTTACCTCTGGGCGGGCTGGCTTGGTTTTGTCGCTTGGTGCAATTGAAGCGGGAGAGTTTCCAGAACAGTTTGATGAACTTGAGCGAGCCGTGCCAGAAAAAGTGCTCCTTGCATCGAGCTTTTTGGCAGGTTCGACCCGTGGATGGTTTCTTTCTCCCCAACTTTGCTTGGGTGGATTTCAGCCCGCCGTGGGGCCCGTGGGCCCGAGTGCCAATCTGACGGGGGAGGGGCTGCTGGGGAAGTTGGATTGACCGGCGTGGTGGGCGCTGCTCCCCTGCCTCTGCGAAGCCCGAGAGGGCTGTGGGTCGCTTTCAATCAACCGTGCTTCGTCCTTCTCCTTTGAGCAAACACACACACCCCGCGTGGCGAGAAGGGGATGGTGTGAGGGTAGAAAAGAAGGAGAAGAGACAACGGCGAGGTATCGAGCGCTGCCAGACAGACAGACAGACTGACAGACAGGCGGACATACAGCACAGGCTCCTGCTGCGGTCGGTCGCTGTCGCTGTCCGCCGCAGTGCTCCCACAGCTGCTAGGATCCCCAGCCCCCTCGTGCGACCCAGAATTTTCTTGCCGAGCTCGTCGAGGCAATAATCTTGCCGTACAAAGGCCCAACCAACCCTCGGCTTTCCTTGCCATCGATGGCCCGCTGCCATTTCCTCTCGCTCACCCAAACCGCACCCGCACTCACACTCTTCAGTCTTTTTAAAGTTAGCCGTCTGTCTAGTGCTTGCCTTGACTCGTGACCGCAGCGGACTACCACCTATTTTTATGCCGACACCCAACCACAGCTCCCTCAAGCTCCATCCAGCGGGCGGGGGAACCTCACAGCGAACGAACACGCAGGGGAGCGCAAACGAGGATCGCGAATAAGAAGACTGCGATCGCCAACCTACACCAGCCAGAGCACAGCGCCCCTCACCGTCGTCGCGCCGCCCTGTCAAACCAACCGTCCCGCCCCTCTCCGGCCGGCCGTGATGCTCTTTTGACTCGCCCAATTGCCTCGCGCCATCCCACATTCTGACCCGGACGACCATGGAGCCCCTCCACGACCCCGAGCCCTTCTGGGGCGCCACCCCGGAGGCAACCCCAGATCCATCAGCCCCGAAAAGGCGCCCGCCGAGAAAGAAGACGGAAGACCCCGACGCCGCCGCCACCGCTCTTCCCACGCCGCCTCTCAACCCTGAGAGCCCACTGGAGCCAGCGGCCGCGTCCTGTCCGTTTGCCGAGGCAGCCCAGGTCCAAGGCCAGGCGTCCAGCCACAAGCCACAACTGCCAGACCGAGAGGAGAGCTATGCCGAACACGACGACGAACCCTTCGCTTCCACCTCCGACTACATATACAGCTACGACTATGGCAACGACGACTTTGATGACGATGATGACGAGGACGAGGACGACGACTTGTCCGCCGCCGGTTTCCCCGACCGGGCCGGGCAGTCGCCAGAGCCTCCCTCACCTTTCATAGACTGCTACCTGTCGGAAGATGCCGACGACGAGCCCGGAAGAGCCCAGGTGCCTGAAGGGTATCTCGGCATGTCATCGAAACACTCAGCACCGACAACCCAGATACCCGAATATAGTGACGACGTCGTCGAGGACGAGCAAGTCCATGTCGATCCAGCGAGCAACCACGGCGACGAGCAGGGCGCTCACGGGCCCGCCGCCCTTCCGCCTCCTGCTGATGATGCGAGCTTGATTTACGACGCGTCTATGTTTGACCCCTTGTTGGGAGCGGAGTCGTTTTTCGGCTTGTACTCGCACCAGTCGCACCTCTTCCCGGATCCCTGGTCCGCCCAAGTCGGAATGCAGGTCCACCACGCGGCGTACCTGCCGACTACTGGGCCCGTGCTGGATCCGCATCTTCAGGCGACCGCCGCCGCCGCCGGCATCAACCCCCTGATGGACTTCATAGGCAGCGGCGTGAATCTGCTGGCGCCCGGCAACCTGAGCCTGCAGGGCCTTGTGTTCTCGTGGGCGCGCCTGCCCAGGCATGCTCCGCAGAACATGTTTTGCGCGGACGCGAGGCGCCCGGACATTGCCAGCGCCAATGCGCAGTTCATTGCTTCCAACAAGCCCTTCACTGTTGAGTACGACCAACTCAACGGTGACCGCTGCGACTTTCAGGGCATCGACTGGGAAGCCATGGACGTCTCGAGGCATTCGGCTCGCGAACGCCGGGTTAATACGTACCGCAACTTTGTTCATGAGCAAGGCTCGGACAGGTGGAGGGTAAGTTCGTTCCTGGTCGCCTCCCTATCTCCCTGTCGCGCCCGGCAAAAGAGGCCGTTCACTGACGAGGCAGCACGCACAGCCCGACTACCCGGACGTCGACCTGCCAAACTCGGACGACTTCTTTCGGTTCAAGCGCATGGACATCAGGAAGAACGTCTATCTTGCGCACTTCCAGCTCCGAAACTTGGTAGCTTGCACGGGGCCCAACCAACTCTTTTATACCGGTCAGGCTGTAGTGCATGGCTTTAATCCACAGACTAAGAGCAACGGCACGGCGCTGAGGAGCACCGGTAGCCCGGACTGTCCCCTCTCGACCATGGACGCGGCCTACGGCGCCTTGGTCGCCGGAAACTTCCTCGGTGAATACATGGTGCGCCAGCTCGGCTACGAAGGCGATGATCCGCCTTCGCAGTTTGAAGGCACCTTAACCTTGAGCTCCTCGGCCATAACCAACCACGTGCAGCTGCAGGTGCCACGGCGGTCGTCAACGCCACAGGCCTGCTTCGCTTCAAACGACTCGGGCCTACGTATCCTGGACGTCGCCACCAACAAGATCGTGTCCGAGACCATGTTCAGCAACCCCATCAACTGCACGGCCGTGTCGCCCGACGGCCAGCTGCGCGTCATGGTCGGCGACCACAAGGACGTGCTCGTGGTCCCGGCGGACGGCAGCCGCATCAACGTCGTAGGCTCGGCGTTCGGGGCCAGCGACGCAAACGTGCAGCCCGAACAGAAGCTTCCCGGCCACCGCGACCACGGGTTCGCGTGTGCGTGGGCCGACGACGGCCACACCATCGCCACGGGGTGCCAGGACCAGGTCGTCAACATCTGGGACGCGCGCAACTGGCGGAAGCCTGTGGCCACGACCCGCACGGAAATGGCCGGCGCGAGGTCGCTCCGCTTCTCGCCCGTCGGGTCCGGGCGCCGCGTGCTGGTGGCGGCCGAGGAGGCCGACTACGTCAACATCATCGACGCCTGCACCTTCCGGTCCAAGCAGACCATCGACTTCTTTGGCGAGATCGGCGGCATCGCCTTCGAGCCGACCGGGGGCCGCGACCTTTACGCCTACGTGACGGACCCCGCGAGGGGCGGCATCATGCACCTCGAGAGGTGCGACGGGGTCGCGGGCCTGTACGACGAGGTGATGCACTACCGGCCGCAGCGTCGGCGGCCCGGCGGTGGCAGCCAGGACAGTTACGATGCGGAGCGGCAAGCGTACCGCAACGGCGCTTCCGGCGACGCGAGGTGGCGGCCGGCAGCCCAGAGCCTACAAGAGTGGAGGCACCAGCAGCAGCTGCTACTGCAGCAACACCGGTGGCAGTCGCAAAGGGCGGTGACCACCTTCATCCAGAGGCGCGCCTGGGATCTACCGCCCGTCACGTCGTCGTCCGACTGGCCCCAGGGCTCCATGTCGGCTGCCACACGAAGGATCCGTCGGGCACAGGCCAGGCGGCGCCATCGTGAAGCGGTCCTCGACTGCTTCGATATCATGTCATGAAACAAGTTTCTGGTGCGGTGTTCATCTTTGTTTTTTTTTTTGTCATGCTGTTGTTGTTTTTTTGTTTGTTTCGAATCGCTCCAACGACTTGACGACTCAGCAGGCATTTGTTTTCTGCTCCTCACGCCGTCATGATGAGATGAAACGAAGCCTCGCAACGATGATGATCAGGCCGCGGGACTGTCACGACGAGATGCGGCTCGTCTTCTGCCTTCTTGTTCGCTTCTCACTTGCTCTGACTTCCTCTTGTTTTCGATCAAGATGTCAACGTTTTTATGAGCCGAACGCTTTGGTGCTTGACAGGGGCTATTCACTCGCATGACGGACTGAGGAACTATAGCGGCGGCCTGATCCAGACAGGGACATACGCATGGAAGGCTCGGCGGGTGTTTCTGTTTTGTTGGAAGGGCGCGCTTCACTCTTGTACCATCTCTTTGTTGGAATTGTTGGACTGTAATTTAGTCCCGGCCTTGTCCCTCTGTTGGCGGACCAGTAAGGGACAAGGCGGCGGGGACGGGGGGAAGGAGTCCTGGCTGCGGTACACACATGTGCAGCTCACGGTGGATGTGACACAGTACGATACGGGCGGGGAAGCCTGGCCCCTAGCGGCGTTTTCTGAGCAGCGGACGAGGCGTCGCTGCGGGCCGTCGCTTGCGCCTGCGATGGATGACGACTTGGGTGTTTAGCGTGCATTTATTTTGTTTTGCAAGGTAAGCCCATTTGCGCCCGGGTCCAGGAAGGATCTCGGGATTGGAAGTTATTTGTTTTTGGGAATATACGTCGATACCATTTTCTGCTGTGTTGAAAAGGGACGAGGCCCGTGACATGTGAAGAGGGGGGTGGAAGTTACGAAAAGCCGTTGAAGGGGACAAACACGGGTCCCATCGAGCTAATCACACATTCGTTCATCCGCATACTTCCCGATACACCCACCCACATGTCACTTGGCCCCCTGTATCAAGCACCGACCACAAGTCAAGAGCAGAGAGTAAAGTATGATGGATGCCTTGTAGAGTATTGAAACCGATAAGTGAAGATGAGGTCAGACCAGAGAAAAATATTACAAACAATCACGACAAGCTGTCTGTCCCCCGGCGTCCTTGCCACAAACAGGCCCCTCATGGAAAAAGATTAGGGGAAGCCAAGTAGATAAAATGAGAAAAACGATGATGGCGCCATGCAGTCAATCAATCAGTCGTCAAGGCGTGGATAAAAGGGAGGAAGTGCTCGGTGGAAGCGCCATCGGTCCGCCGGAGAAGAAAAAAGAAAAAAGAATAAAAGATCAAAAAAAGGAAGACGAGCAGCATGAAGCCTTCCTAAAAACCAACCAGACGACGCCAAGTGAACAAACAAAGCCTGGGCCATGCGATCCCCGACGGAGCAGGACTTGAAGCAGGACCAGGAGTGAGATGAAGATGAAAAAGCAGAAAAACCCCCCAACAGACCAAGATCAAGAAAGATCATTGCCACAAGAGCAATGAATATGCCGATTTCTCACCTCCCTCATCCCTTATTCCCGCACCGGAGGCAGATGGTCGGGATAATCGTCAGGAGTGGTATGTATATATAAAAAAAAAAGAGGAAAGTCAAAGCAAAAGAACAAAGTCATTATGCCTCCCTCCCTCCCGGACGAAAAACTGAACAGCTCCGCCAGCATCACGCGGTCCGGTTCGACTGGCGGGGGATGGTGCTCTCGTCGACGTCGGGCTTGATGTCGTTGGGGTTCTTGGGGTCGAACCAGGTGGTGGCTCGGAAGTCGCCGTGCAGGGCGCCGATGGTGACCCAGACGTGCTTCTGCATGCCGGGCGGGGCGCCGGGCGACGGCTGGGCCCTCTCCGTCATGCGGTGGCCCTTCCAGCGCAGGCGGCCCTGGGGGGAGCGGTCGCCGGCGCCGACGCCGCCGCCGGCGATCCACTCGCGGACGACGGACCGCATGAACTCGATCTTGCGGCGGAAGTCGTTGGCGGCGGGGATGTCGCGCAGCTCGGGCGCGATGTCGGGGCGGCGCCACGTCGGGTTGCCGGCGCGGACCGTCTTGGCCGACGACACGTTGAAGTTGAGCAGCGTCTGCAGCGGGTACGACAGCACGGTGCGCTCGTCGAGCGACGTCTCGTCCAGCACGCCCTCGGCGGCCAGCCTGCGCGCCGCGTCGGCGGTGAGGTGCCAAAAGTGGCACCACGCGCCCGTGGCGTCCACCACGATCTTGGTGTGGTCGGGGAAGTTGAACTGGATGTGGCCGTCGCCGAAGAGCCAGCAGCCGACGTCGCCGAACCGCTGGTAGAACATGACGACGTCCTTGACGTCGTCGGCCGCGTTGCCCACCGCCGACCGCGACGGCACCGGCAGCTCCGGGTCGAAGTCGCGGCTGTACGTGAGCATGTAGTTGGCGAACTTCTTCCACAGCACGATCCTCTCGCGCCGGCGGTGCTCCCAGATGTTCTTGCCGTACGTCATCTTGGCCGCCTCGCCGTCGCCCGTCGGCTCGACCCGGAAGCTCTCGGGGCTGACGTTGAGGGTCGAGAAGCCCTGCTCGCCGCTGTGCTCGTAGAAGGGTATGCTCCTGGTCATGGGCACGGCCTGGAGCCCGTCGGGGTAGGACGGGTCCCTGCGGTGGATGTAGTGGTACTCGCCGTCGTGGACGAGGAAGCACGTGGGCGGGATGATCTCGGTCCTGTCGCCGTTATCGACGGGCATCTGGCGGAGGATGCATCCGATGCCGCCGTCACTGAGGACGTATCCCAGACCGAACTTATTGGTGTAGTCGACCCACTTGACCACAATCTGCGGCGTGGCCGGCGGCTTCTCCTTGGTGGACACGAATGCTGTCGTCCGCGAGTTCAGCGCCCGCTCGAGCTCGGCCTGGAGCTTGCGCAGCCGCTCCAGGACCACGTCTGGCTTCATGCTCGGCACCGTCTCGACGGGCTCCGAGGGGCTGAAGATGCTCGTCGTCTTGGCCGCCGCTGCAGCCAGGGCTCCACCTGAAATCGTCGCGACGCCTTCGCGCCGGGCCGCCGTCGTCTGCGGACGGGTCGGGTTACTAGCCGCCCTGCGCAGCGAAGGCTCCGTCCTGCTGGTCGGAAGCTGTGTCCTTGCCGGACGTGTCCTCACAGTCCCTGCCTGCTCCCGGGCCTCCACCGACCTGGCGCTTTGAGATCGAGACAGCGTCATCTGTCCGAGTCTGTCCGTGAGGGTCGCCGTCGCAGCGGCCGCCTCTTCTGCTTCCCTCTTCGCCCTGCTGCGGGCAGCAGCCGATTGCCTTGCGGGGGCCTCCTGAGCCTCCTGCATGATCACAGGAGCAGTGTGCGAGGTGACAGCCTTTCCAGGCTTGTTTTGAGCCCTCTGCTGTGCCGCAAAGCTCTGGGGAGGGGCCCCGCGAGCCACAGTAGCGCCCGTTATCGGATTGCGTGCTAGGGGACTGATGTCGTCTAGTGGCGGCGAGGTGGAGGTCGGTGGCAAGAACTTCTGCTTCAGCCGACCCTCCTTCGCAGCCTCCTCGAACGGCCTGTAGACGATACCTTCAGCCAGCGGGATGATGGGTGTCAGCCCAGCCTGCTCCTCGCCCGCCATTTCCTTCCAGATGGGGCGGTGGACACGCTGCGTTTCGCACAAGGGCCCAACCTCGCAGGCGTTGCACATTTCCTTCAGGTTCCGCAGGTTCTCGGCCTCCTCGGCCGCGGTCCTGAGGAAGTTGTAGAAGCGCTCCTGCTCGGGAGGATATTCCCGAAGCCTCGGGCTCATGTCTTCCGGAAGTGGCATGTAGCCGCAGCGAAAGAAGGGATGCTGGACGATCTGGTCCGGATCCGGTCTCCTGTCGGCTTCCTGCAGCATGTCGGCCACAAGGTTCTTAGCCTCCTGGCTGATGATCTTGCTCGAGGTCTCCCTGCTCGGCCACTCGTAGTCCCGGTCGCGGGCGCGGCGGTAGATCTCGTCGGTGGTGGTGGACTGGAAGGGCGGCTTGGAGGTGAGCATGGCAAAGACGATGACGCCCAGGCTCCAGATGTCGACGTTATGATCGTGGCCCTTGCGCCCCTTCTCCAGGATCTCGGGGGCGATGTAGTTGGGGGTGCCGCACAGCGTGGTGCGGCGGATGGTCTGCATGTCCCTGCCGGTAACAAGGAGAGCGGCGAGACCAAAGTCGCCGATCTTGGCGTTCATCTGCTTGTCGAGGAAGATGTTGCCCATCTTGAGGTCGCGGTGGATGATGCCCTTGGAGTGCATGTACTTGATGGCGCCGGCGATCTGGACCGAGTAGAAGCGCACCTCGGCCTCGGTCACGCCCTTGCGGCGCTTAACCATGTCCATCAGCGAGCCGTTGGGGCACAGCTCGAGGACGAGGTATGTGCTGCTCTCGAAGGAAAAGGCACGGTGGAACTGCACGATGTTCTGGTGCCTCATCTTGGAGTGGATCTGCAGCTCCGTCTGGAACTTCTGCTCCATCTTCCGGGGCATCTCGCTCTTGACAATCTTGAGCGCGTACCGCTTGCGCGTGCCGGCAGGCTGGCCCTCGTAGCAGACGGCGAAGCCGCCCTTTCCGAGCAGCTTGCCGACCTGGTAGACCACGCCATCTCTGCACTCGGCGCTCGGGGGCTCCGTGACGTGCGGCGGAGGCGGTGGTGGGTGCTCCTTCTCCTTGTTGGCCTTGAGCTGGGCTGTGGCCTTGTTCTTGACGTCGTTCGCCCTCTGCGGGCGCTGGGCATTAGCGTCTCGCGGGGACAGCGCCTCCATATCGACGCCTTTTACCACCATCTTTCTCGGCGGACCATAAACACTGATGATTCGAGAGCAGAGGTGGTGGCGGCGGCTGGGCGAGAAAGATCCGACAGGGATCTGATGGTGACGAAGTCTCAAATCCCAGGTCGGTCCTAAGCTAAGCGGTCTGGGAGGACGCTGTGGTCCTCAAACAGGCTGTGTCCGTATTCTGGATATTTGTGAAGTATCAAAGCATTAGCATTGCTGGGCGAGTGGCAATTGTCCCGGCTCCATTAACCGTCGTTGCGAGGCTGGGAGCATGGGCGAGGGTGTCGAAGGTGGACAAATTCTTACCCAGGACAGAGGTACCAAGCATGCGAAGAAGAAAAAAGGAAGGGGAAAAAAATGATATACTCGCTCGCTATGCGTCACACGCGACCCCGGCTCGGCGATTGGGGAAACAGAAAAAAAGAAAAATCAAAAACAGCTTTGTTGCATGAGCTCTCGCGTGCCGATTGCGAAGGCAGCTCTTTTCTGGTGAATTTGGAGGCTGGGCCGAAGTGACCGTCGCGTGTTTTTGGCATGGGTTCCCGTGTTTGGAGCCACTGGCCAGGTGTTGGCGCAGCAACCTGGCGTGCAGCCGAGCCGTTGCTGCTTGAACTTGACCACCCAGCCGAAATCAAATCTGCCATCCGCGGCGCTGATTAAAACACCCATCCACTACCCGACGCTTGTCTCGTAGGTGCACTCCTCTATTTCCTACATCCTTTCATATCTTCCTTATCCTTTGCCATCTCGTATATCCTCTGTTTTTTTCGTCGCGCAGTTTATACAGACTGTCGACTTTCGTGTGACCGCTTCGAGCTGGGGCAATTCGTGACCCACTCCGCTGGCCCATTTGCCCCGCCATTTGAATTTCTGATGCTTGCAAAGCTTGGAGCTAGCTCAGCCTGCTGCCGTGCATCGTCGATCAATAAATCCACCAGCCTCGAGCCACCCAGGTGCTCTTGTGAGCCTGAGAGCATTGATATTGAGAAGGGTGTAGAATAAAAGGCTGGCTGGTCTTTTATCCGAGGCCCCTAACAAAAGGAACCACTGCATGATGTCTAAGTAAATTGGCAGGCTCGCAACGGGTCGACTCACGCGCCGATCTGAGCATCGGCACATGCCATCTGGTGTAAGAAGCACGGAAGCCACCACCAGGATCGGATCTGGACCCGTATCTGACCCGGCATGCGGCTTCCAGCACCGGGTTGCGTGTGCTGGTGGATCAGCACTAGCACGTTAGCCCAACGGGGGCGGGGAGTCATGAAATCCTGCCTAAGCAAAGCACGCTGGACCCGGTGAGATTCTGGAAGAACGTGCCGACGGCTTGAATTGATGCCTGGCTGCTCAGATGGAAGATCAGTCCAGCTGTAGATAATGACAGTCGATTATCTTGGTCGCCCGTACCTCATTCTGGACTCAATTGGCGAGAAATAGGTCCCGCGTGCTGGCCACTCCGGCGGTTGCGTGGGTGCCGAGATTTTTGCGGGCAAGAAATAAACGGCCCCGCGCCGCCACGAACCGCAACCCTTGGCACCCCCGTCCACGCCGGGCTCCTCGGTATCGCCGTCCGCGGACCATGGTCGCCCTTCCTTTGTTCAAGCTCGGCGCGCTCTTTCTCAGGCACGTCTCCAAATATGGCGCTGTGAGTTCGTTCCATCTCTTCACCTCGGCTTTGCCGCCTCCGCCGCCTTCTCTTGCTGACCGCGCCCCGCCTCGCCGCAGAACCGGATAAAGATCCAGGCGCACGACCACCCGAAGTTTCGGTCCTTCGCCGCGCGATATGGCCAGGTGATACACCAGCTGAACATGCGGCTCTCGGTCGCAAGCCTGAGGAACGTCGAGGCCGAGATCAAGGCCAAGGAGCTGGCCGAGACCCCGACCGTCAAGACCAAGGAGCAGACGGAGAAGGAGGAGAAGGCCAAGGCGGCGGCGGCGGCGGCGGCGGCGGCGGCGGGGCCTGCCGACCGCTTCAGGAGCGTGTGGAAGCGCAAGTTCAGGCCGCTGCCCGAGGCAAAGGCCGTCGACCTGTTCGCCGACGTCATCGGCGACGCCTTCATCCTGCTCATCGCCAGCGTCCTCGTCATCTACGAGTACCACCGCGCCGCCCAGAAGCCCGACGCGAACCTCGAGAAGATACAGGAACTCGACGGTCGGCTCGAGGAGTTGCGCAGGCGCGAGGAGGAGCTCGAGCGCCAGGAGAGCATGCAGGCCAGCAGGATCCTTGCACTAGAGGAGGCGCTGCGGAACTACAAGGACCCGAAGACGAAGCTGCCTTTGCTCCCGTCGCCAGCACCACCAGAACCGGCTGTTGCATCGGCAACATTACCTTGACCGGCTGCCGAAGTTGGTCCGTTTCTATGGCCGATTGTCTCGATCTGAGGGTTTTGGGATGTGTCCATATATGTCGTGTCTCGAATTCCTTGCGTATATAGAGGTTGCGCATTATTTCCCGCTCCGTCCTAGGAACACTTCTGAAACATACGATCAAATACCCATGCCAGCCAAGATACCTCCCGGCTTGCCAGATAGAAGACTCCCCTAACCTATGGTTAAAAATGTTAGACCTTTCGCGGGCCTGGAAGGCCACCTGATATAACAAGGAAATATGCGTGCTCTATAAGCCGAGACCGCCGTTGGTTCCCTGGCTTGAACAACGGGCAGGGCAAGCGCGATGCTCAACACCAGGTTGCACTTTCCTCATTGGCGAGTATGCGGCGGCAGAATGTATACAGATTCATTTCTGCCCCGATTTGACACCCAAACGGGCGCCCTAACTTGACCTCTATCCTGGAGCTGGCGACCAGCGGCCATCTCACCAGCCCACCTACTCGCCATGGCAGCCGTCTTCTCCTCCTCGATTCGCGAGCGCAAAGAATGGGCGGCGGCCGTGCCCCTGCTGCACCAGTCGCAAAGCATGCAATGGAGAGGTGCGCTGCAACGGAAAGGCCTGCCCTGTGCCTATGCTGCCGACCCAATTCACCCAGCCAGGTTTGCGGGCTTGCCAGAGCACAGCACACTGCTAACCCCTGGGCCCGGGACATGTGGATTTCTTGCAGAGATCACGCTCGACGCTTATGATATTGCCATCCCTTACCCCGGGACACCCGGCCAGGGACAGGACGTCTTCTGCTTGATGCTGCTGTCGCCTGCCGATGCTGCTGATACCGATACCGACGGCAGACTGGACCGCCTCTACAACCTCGGCGTCCACGTCGGTGTTGTTTTCCTCAATCAGGGCGAGGGCTCCAATCCCTTGACCGAGTTCCAGATAAGGTCTTTCTTGTGCTGCACTCGGTGTCTTGTTGTGCCGTTCTGGACTCGCTTCTAACCTTGAACATGTGCACACAGGAACATGCACATCAGGCCCGAAATGCTGACCATCCCCGTCAGTACGCCCGAGGGACTGCCGGAAACTATGGCGGCATTCGCCCAAGGCCTCTCACAGCCACCTCCACGAGCCACCAGACCATTGGCGGTGAGAGCGCTCCTGCCATTTTGCTCCGCCAGGCCGCCCCTTCTGCAGCACAGCGTCAACGTTCTGAATGTATGTTCTATCTCGGTGTTTCATGTCACAAGGGGGCTTTTGGATCAAGCCGGTTCTGAATACTGAAAAACGAATGCCGTATAGGAAATTTGCCCTTCATTCAGGGGGTTGATCGAAATAATGTCTTGCGAAGAAGGTCAAGAAAGCATTCGCAGCTATATTGGCGACAAAGACGCTACGGCTCTGATTCAGTTCTTTTCTGAGGAGATTACAATGTAGCCTCTAGCGGTCGGATGGCCTGGCGTGTGTGATGTCGATGCTGGTATGCCAGCAGCTTTTCGGGATGCGGTGCGCCTATCTTAGGTGGCAAGATAGCTTGAGCCGGCACAAGGCTAGATATTATACATGTGGGACCGCGGCTGCCTCGTTCCTGCCGTTTCTGTGGTGGCACAGGCCTTATAACCCATGGTCGTGGTTGCCGTAGACATCGAACAGCGGAACGCCAAGTTGGTGTAGCGGTTATGAGGATGGGTCGAGTCGACACCGGGACCCTACCTGTACTCCGTTACGTTGGCCGCTTGGGTTGCCGGTTCGAGCCCCGGTAGGGGTTATTGTCAGATTTTCTGACCCGGAGTAAACCTCCCAATTGGGAAGTTTCGTAGCTGTCGCCCCGAAGCGACAGTGAGCTTTTTGGTTGTTTTTTTCTTCTGATAGACGTAAGGAACCTAACAATGCCCGTGCCAACGTCGTCACTGACCGCCGTTTCCTCGACGAACGAGCCGATTCGGGACGCAATTCAGCTATAAAATTAAACACTGGCACAGACATTGATCCAGGCCCAAATAGGAGCGGATCTCCACGTGAACGGCGGTGATGGTAGACCCCGTGGCAGCTTCCACAGCCGTCGATCCCAGTGACGTCAGGCCATGTTGGACGCAGGAACCGAGTGCTCTGTGGGGCATGCAGCTAGCTCAAGCTGTCCAGCCCGCACTGTCAGGTCAGGCCGCCGTGCTCCGAATTCCTGCCCGCAGCGGCGCCCCGCCATTCAGTGCTGTGCCCGCCCGCCCGTGCCTTCCCCACCAGTGACCCGGCAGCCTATGACGTAACCTCACGGCACGCCGTGCTTCCAAGAGAGGGCGATGACGATCATCCGACCTTAGCCAAGCTGAAAGGCTGTTTGCGTTGGCCAATCCTGAAGGTGCAGTGACTAACAGTGGTGCCGGTCTCCAGGGAAGGTCGTACGTAAACGTCTCCTTCCTTTTGCTTCCACATGAATCCCGTCTTTTTAAAAACAGCTTCCTTTCCCCGCCTTCAACCTTTGTGATCAATCCATCCTCACAGAGCTCTTCCATCTTCAAACCCAGCCGACCAACAACAACAACGATCCTCCTACTCGTCACAAACACCACGATCACCGCAAATCCAGCATCGTCTGTAACAAACAAGCGACTTTAGAATTTCAGAGTATCCAGCAATAGCAGACCCGGGCTACCCGAACCAAGCACGACGAGCAGCCAGCCCGCCGTCACCAATCCCGCAAGAACACATCAACCACCCCCACGACCACCCCGATCACAGTCGCAATGGCCAAGGGCGAGGCTTCCACTGCCAAGGTCCACTTCAAGGGCAACGAGGACGACTTTGTCGTGTTCGTCGACGACGTCGACGACTTCAAGAAGTGGCAGACGGACAAGTCGGTCCCCCTGGCCAACTTCGTCTCCAGCTTTAAGGTGTTTGTGACGCACAGGTAAGCGCTCAACCAACCATGTCCTCGTCGCTCTTCTGCGACCCCCCACGCGTTTGGGCGGCTATGCTGGTCGACGGGGTCATCCATCCATTGGCTTTGCGCGGTCGCCAAGTTGCCGTCTGCTGTGCCGCAGCAGCCAGGGCGCTTGATGATACACGCGACGCGGCAACGAAGTAGGTACCTAGGTTACTCACAAGTGTTGTCGTCCATTAGGCACGGTGCACAGGGAACATTGGACGGCGCGTCAAACGCGGTCATGGACAACGAGTTCGGCACCCACGTCGACGAGGACGTCATCAAGCAGATTCTCGAGAAGGGCACGCTGCAGGAGTCTGAGTTCGCCGAGCGTCAAGGTCGTAAGAATGACGCCAACGGCCCCTACGTCGCTTAGAGGGCTGGGCGCAGCAAGAACAGGAACCACTGGAGGGTTAGAGATACCCGGGTCCGCAGGCGCTTCTGCGCAAGCAGGAGACGGGGTGTGCGGTTTTGATTGACATGCATGTGGCTCTTGGACCGGCTGTGATTCAGTGACTGGGGAGGGGATGGAGTCTTTTTTTGGCGAGAGGATGCAATTGATGGGACAATGACTAGCCCATCCGGCCACTAGGTAGCCAGCCACACGGTCAAACGAGCGATGATTATCTAAATATTCCCGTGCCTTGTCGTGTGCGTGTTGATGCTCGTCTGGGTGATGCATTTTGATTCTGGGGCCCTCTGTTTCTATCAAGTAAAAGTGGGCTCTCAAAAGATGCGGGACAAGAAACACAAAGAAACCTAGGAGAAGGTCAAATGTGGAGGAAGCATGAAGGTGGCGACATCCACGGCGCTCGCCTGCTGGCCTCGCAACGGTTAAGGTTTTTCTTTTCCCAGCCGTCTCGTCAGTCGATCGATGGAAGGCCATCCATCTGAGGATAGCACGATTCGATCCCCCCGCGACCCCACTGTTCATCCGGTAGGGCGGCCTGCTTTCTTTCTTGGCGCCTCCTTGCACATTGAGCTAGCCCCCATCTGGCCTGGGCCGGCAACATGGTCGGCCCACGACCTCGTTTCGGGATGGTTTCGGTTCGTCCTCCTGCCGTCCAATTGCCAGCAGGCCGCACGATCCCAGCGGCTAGGCTGGGCGTTTGGATCTTGGGGGCTTATGCGGCTGAGGGAGGGAGGGACGGAAGGGATGAAGGCTAGGTATGGCGCCAAGTCAAAACCGACTACAAACCCGTGTTCGTTGAGGGTCTCTCTTTCTCTTTTTCTGACACAAGGCATAGCATTGCATTTCTCTCAACCGGACACTGGCGCCGGTGTATCACGTAGATGCACCGCCGAGCCAGTCCTTCCTTCATTTCCCTCCCTCACACGATGCAGACAGGCCAGGGCAAGACAAGGCACGTGGGTGGCGGAGCACCGTTTGGATCGGCAAAGGAGCCGCAGACCAAGAGCCCGGGACAGTCCACATCCGTGTTTCTCCATGGCGCCAAAGTGTCACGCGATGGCGTGGGTGGCGCTTAATGCGGAAGGAAAGGTAGAGCAGGCCATGCTTCCTCTTTATCTTTCTTATTTTCGCCTATTTCGCTTGTCGTGACCGAGTAACCCTTTCTTCTTCTATTCCCATCCAGGCAACCCCGTTTTCGTCCCCATGGGGCGGACGAGCCAAGGGAGGGAAAGGAAACACAAAAGACGCTAGAAATAAAGGATCTCTCTCTGTAGATGAACGATCAAGCACTGCTGCATGTGAAGCGCATGGTTGCGTCTCAAAAGACGCAGCGCCGTGTATTAAAAGAAAGCAAAAAAAAAATATGGCACTAAGATTAGGGGGAGATTAAGAGCACACATTAGATGTCGTGAGGAAAAGGGAAATCTGAGGTGTTTGGGGAACATGTTACTGTGAGAGAGGGAGGATGCCAATGACCAAAAATACGTCCTTGTTTTTGTCTCTTGCTTGCCAACAATGCTCCATCGAATGCATCTCTTGTCTCTGGCGGACACGGCCACGAGCGCCCGGTTTGCCGGCTCTTTCAGACTCGGTGACTTGTGATTAAGAAAATGCCCTGGAGGCAAAGGTGGTGCAAGAGACGGGGAAGGAAGGGGATAGGTAGGCCGTTTCCGTAGCGGGAGCAGCAGAGAACAAAAAACCCTCCGCTTCCTCTCCCGTGCCAGCCAGCCCTGCGCCTTTAAAAAAAAAAAAAATCCATCAACCCCCGTTCTTTCCTGTTTCTTTTTTTTTATGTTGTGTTTTTTTGCTCCTTTCCCTCCTTTTTTTTCTTCACCTCGGCTGGCTCCAAGATGCTGCCATGAAAACAAAAGATAACAAACGACGTGAACGACAATAATAAAGGGAAACACACCCAGAGAAGTATCAGGTGGCGAAAAGAGGGACCGGGTGGAGAAAAAAAAGGAGAAAAGGACATGGTGACGCGCCGGAAATCATGCAAAGCCCGAACCGAACCGAACCGAACCAGAAAAAAAACAACTCCTGCTGCGCCCTTGATGAAGGCCGCTCCTTCGCCCCTTCGATGAGAAAACACACGCCACTGTTCTCAAATGTTCAAGCAGTTCAAAAAACCGCATCGTCTCATGTAGCACCCGGTTGTTGTTGACAAAAAAAAAGACTCGTTCCGCGACCTGTGCTCGATGCCCGTGCTTTCGTGTTGGCTCGACAGCCGTATCATCGGTCCCAGACAATGTGGGTGCGTCGCGGCGACTTTCGTAGACCATCATATTATTTTCTTCTCGGACGTTCGGACGTCAAGATATTAAGGGTCGTGATGGCTAGCGGTCGTCGCTGGCGCCCCCACAGGGCAACATCGATCGTCAATCGTCCATCGGTCGATAGGTCTGGCTGGGGACTGGCGTTCTGGTCCATCGGTGCACCAAGGAGAGCACGGTACCGACGAGGTCGATATCACAATGTTGCCCATCGTCCAGTGGAATTGAATATGTCTTTCTTGAGTAGTAATAATAGTTGTAACAAATGCGGTAGGGGTATATGTAGACAAAACACCTCCTCCCCGTGGTCCTTTGTTGCCGCCATTGACCCCCGCGGACTGGAGAGAGAAAGCCGATGCTGATGTTTAGATGACGATAATGAAATGCTGGCGATGATGAGAGTGCTGTGTGTAAAATATCGATGGGGAGGCGTTAGAGCAAGCCCCAAGAGCCCCAAGAATCCAGGTTAAACCCGGGAGGCGCCGCCGCGGCCGCGCTGGGGAAGAGTCCACGGCTTTGCGCAGATGATCTGTATTTAGAACAAGGATTGGTTAGCACCAACATCAGACTGAGGAGGTAGGTATGTGTCGGGATGTGGGGCCGTCTCACCTCTCCCTCGCTGTAGGCCCAGAAGTAGACTGCCATGCCGATCAGGTAGTAGAGGGCAGCGTTGGTGCCCTGGTAGAGAAGGGCCGCGGCAAGGGCAGCGCCAGGGAGGATGGCCAGCCTGAGCTCGATGCTCCTGTGCATCGAGGAGCCGGCGATGAAGCCGGCGGGCCATTCCCAGGCCAACATGACCAAGCCCAGCACCAAGTTGATGGTTTGCAACGACGGTATGGGCCGGACGGCGCCGTCGAGGTTGGTCGTTATGAAATCCCAAAAGATCTTTGGCCAGAAGTAGCCCTCGATGGCAGCCGCGACCTGGTCTGGTTTGGTTGAAGGGATTGCTTGGTTAGCCGAGCTCGTCACGAGCACCACCCGGGACGGCAGACCGCCCTGCCAGAAATGCAACTCACAAGCTGCGGCGCTCAGGACAATGAGCCTGGCCCAGTGGTTCTTGATAAGCCTTCCCATCCTGCTCTAAAGGTCGGTTCGTCGTATCGTCGGTAGATTCGCTTGCAATGCTTCGCAGATGATGCCGGTGCAAAATAAACACAAGAAAAGTCCCAGTCTCTTTCTTTCCCAATCCCCGAATCTCAACCCTTTCGGAAGATGGTAGTCGTCGTTGTCGTCGTCGGATTGCTCGGCAACACGGATGCGGGGGAGGGAGGCGGCGGACACAAAATAAAA
The DNA here is from genome assembly GCA_003049425.1 of Magnaporthiopsis incrustans. Lineage (NCBI taxonomy): Eukaryota > Fungi > Ascomycota > Sordariomycetes > Magnaporthales > Magnaporthaceae > Magnaporthiopsis > Magnaporthiopsis incrustans. The sequence continues at coordinate 83,900 of PYSR01000090.1, forward strand.
CAATAAAACAAGAAAGAAGCAACCCAAGAATAAGGACTAATATCAAAAACAATAATACAAAAGAATGGCTAGAAGAGGACTCGAAGAGAAGGTGGCAAAACAGGTATCCGGACCTGCGATGGGGTTGAGAACGGAATCGAAGACCGGCCGATATGAAAGAGGGCTATCGACAGGCAGGGCACCAGTGCTGGGAGTCTGACGAATGCAAGAAGGAAGGGTGAGGAGAGGAGGGTGAAGAAGAAGAAGAATAAAAAGGGCCAAGAGGATAGAAGAAGGGCAGGAACGGAGCGGGTCCTCGTGGGACTATATCGCGGGTATGGGTGGCAGGGTCCACGTCGTTGGGTCTTGCCCCCCTAAAGGGCAAGGACCCCAGGTGGCGGCCGGTGCGTCGAGCTGGTGTATCAGACAAGGCTGCAGCAGCCGATGGCCCCGTATCGGACAGTTCTGGGGAGGGCGCGGCTGGGCAGCGGCTTCGTTTGCGATCCACGTCCTAGTGATCTGATCTATGATGACAGCGGGCATCCGAGCGGCATAACCGGACGTGTGCTTGTCGAGAAAAAGAGGGCCGGGATAAACGGCTACGACCGGGGAGCGCTGTGGCGCTCGTGGGCGTCGCGCGGCTGTATGGGTGAGGTGGTTCTGAAGCGGCGATATCAGGGATAGGCCGACTCCGCATTGAGAGTCAAGTTTGAGGATCAGACAGCGTTGACGGCAGATCCAGTAGGCCGAGTGTTGAGGCAGTAGGGGGTATTTTAGCAATGTAGGAGGTGCGTGCCTGATCGTCAAACAAGCGGGACAGGATGCGAGTTTAAGAAGTGGCATGGGGGCCCACCAGCGGGAGGGGTGCAGCTCAGCAGGCGGGCGGAGGAGGAGAGGGAGGGGCGTGGATGCATGCAGCCAAGCCTGCATGCAGAACTTTGCGTGCGTGTTGTCTACATACAGCACAAAGGTGACGGTGTAGGGGGAGGATACTCGCAGGCCGGGGAGGGGTGTGGCAGTAGCCGCCCGCCTCGTGCGAGAGATGCAGGTTCGGGAGTCCAAGGGCCTGGCAGACTGGGCCCAGGGTCTGACGAGCCAAGCCCGCGACCACCTTACTATTCGTCAATCACGCAGCAGCGGCCGCGAAGGAGCAGGCAACATCGTGACATGGTGTCGCCGATTCCCCAGATAGGCCGTCCTTGTGAAGCGCTGTCGTTTTTGACCCCGCCGTGACGGGTGATGGGGAAATACGGTGGCAGGTGCGCTAGCGACACTAGCAGATGGTCTGTGACGAAGCTCTGCACTTGCATGATGGGAGCGGCGGAAAGGGAACAGGAGAGAAAAAAAGAAAAAAGAGAGCAAGGTGGGAACAGGGGCGCATGGCGAGAAGCATCCATCATGCCGCCCAGCCGAGTCGATATCCAGAAGCGAGAAAAGCCAAGCCAAGCCAGCTGGGCGGTGGGCCACGCATTTCCCGCTGCGGACGGGCTGTTTTTCCTCTCTCTCAATTGAGCCTGCAATTGATCGCTTGAGAAAAGGCGTTCCTGCTGAGCCTCTGGGGCTCGGGCCAGTCATCAAGGCCAACAGGGCCGGCAACTGGCTGTCGAGTGTCCTGGGGGAATTGGAATTACTACGGCCATCAGTCGACCAGGCGACAAAGTGGGCGGGAAAAGGAAGGGCAAATGGGGGGAGTGAGAGGGCGAGAGGGCCAGGCGTCGTCGTTGAGAATAGCGCAGCCCTGGGCCCCCAGCGGTTGGGATGGCGTGGGCGGTTAGAGAAGGGCGGCGGGCGAATCAGAGCAGAGGCGCCCCCCTGCAGTGGTGTCGCAAGGGAGGGCCCTATTTCCTAGTTGGGCGGCCCTCCGGCCAGTCGGAGATCCTTGCGACAGGGGCCCCTGCCTCGGACGGTGGCCGGCATGGCCCCTGGTCGGAACAAAGGGCCCAAACCCAGACCAGCACAGCACCAGACCAGCACCAGCACTAGCAGCGCCAGCTATGTAAAGCCCAAGACGCCAGGCCGTTGTCTGCTCGCTCCGGCGATGACGTCCAATCCAGACGCTTGATTCGAATCGGCGGCTGAAGATCTGACTGTTGGCCCCAGGGTTGTGGTCTGGTTTTGACACTGTCGATCGGCCAAAAAAGAGGCTCCCCTTGATCCCAAGCGCCAGGAATATGGCTGAAGTCTGGGTTTTCCGTTGACAGCGGCTTTGGTCGTTCCATCTCTCGTTCAGCCGACCGGCCATCCTGGCCAGGAGTTTGAGGCTTTGATGGGCCAACAAGCAATGGCCTCGTTTCGGAATGTGAGCTTTATCGCCGAAAAGCTTGACTGGGATTTGATGCCGGTGGCGCCTTCCTCCTGGCTTGTCTTCTGGGCAGCGGCAGGAGCACATGACCAGCAACTAAGCGCTTGTGCGTCGTGGCACGGCGGGCACACGCTTTCACGGCAGCAGCTCGGAATCACAACGAACTCTCCAGTCAGAAATCCCGAGTGCTGACGAGCTGCTGAGCATGAAAGAAAGCCTCTTCCCAGGCCAAGAGCGCCCGTCTCAGCCTCCACCGCGCTGACGCAGCAGCAGTGTTTGAGATTCCCGTGTCTGTGTGGGGACTGTGCAGGGAAGCCCGCTGTGGGATTGGGCGCACCCGAGATTTGTTCCATGTGCGACCTGACCGTATTGTCCCAGCTTCAATACGAACGACAGCCACGGCGACAACAAAAAAAAAAAAAAAAAAAAAAAAGGAATGGGAGCGGCAGGCAAGACAGGCTGGCGTCCAATCGACACACCTAACGCCAGCCACATCGAGACTACTGCACGGGATTTTGCATTAGCGATTGATATCAGGAAAGCGCTCAATGCCTGTTTCCATTACCGCCAGGAAGAGCCTAACGAACAAGTAACCGCGCCACCCGCAGCAAAACGTAGGCGGCTCAAACATGACAAGCATTAACCTGATTGCCAGCCTGTTACTCCATCGAGCACAAATCGCTTGCCGGTCTGTTACTCCGTCGAGCACAAATTGATTGCCAGTCTCTTACTCTGCACAGCAAGAAACAGCGAGAACAACTGCCTGCCAAAACGCAGCACCCACTGCATGTGCTGCAGGGGCCCAAAGCGGCCATGCTATAGTAAACTGCCTCCGATACGATGCATGCTCTGGCCTGCTCCGTCTGAGACACGACCTGGCCGCCCGCCGTCGAGCTTTGTCTTCGGGCCATGCCACCCCGGCTGACAGCTTGTAAGCTTAAACTGTCTAAACTCTGACGACTGTGCGCCATGGCGACGCCCGGTCCGAAGACGATGGGCGACGGCCGAGCATGGCTCGTTGATCGCCTGATGGTGGGGCCTCATCCGGTCTTTCCGATCAGCGTTCCCCTGGCTCCATGTTTTGCGTGTGGGCCGTTCGTTTTTTCTCTCTCGAACCATTCGAGATGCAACGGCCGGTCTGATGTTGAACAGATCTGATCTTGGGATGCAGCTTAAAAGCTTTGGACGGCATCTCCGCTGCTCTGGCCAGGCCTCAGTGCTAGAAAACACAGTTGTTGATATCGTCATCGTCAAATGCAAAGAAAGACCTCTCTTCTCGACTCGACTCGACGCGGCTCCATAGACGACGTTTCACGGCGCCGGGACCATCTCCAGTCGAGGCCCATCACGGTTCCACTGTCGTACGCAAGCCAAAAGGCCAAAAACCAAAAATCCTTTTGCCAAACGGAATCCACCTAATCTGCCCAACTTGGAAGCAAGTCCCGGGTGATCAACGCTTCACCGCTCCTACGATGGATCCTTCTCGTTCTCGTCCCAAAGCTATACATAGTCTAGCCGAGAGGAAATGGGAGGGGGTGATGGTGCACACAAGAAAGAAAGGTGAGAACCGAGAATAGGGGCTGCGGAACATGGGAATGTCACAAGAATCCCATCCCGCAGGAGGATGCGAAAGTTCGTCGTAGCAAAGTGTGGCTGGTAAAACATCGGCTCGGTTGGGTGAGTTGAGTGAGCTGGGAGAGCACCGTCTCACGAGGACGGAACCCCCCAGCTCATGTTTCGGGCGCGGGCTTGGCGTGAAAGAGCTAAGCAACGGCCGAGACATGGGTGGTCCGGATGAAGATTGCCCCGGGCGCTCCAAGCGTTCGTTCCCTTCGTTCTGTGCGACCGCCACCGACGTCTACTGTAGGTAGGCTTTGGTTTGAGCCTGATTGACCGACAGAGGTGACATATCATGGAAAGCTGTCCCGCCTTTTTTTTTATCGTCCGCCGTCGCCATCCACACACACACGCACATGCACACACACATGCACACACCCCTCTAGGTCCTCGTATCCTTGGTCCCAGCTACAGTACCAGCCAACCCGCGTGCTGGCGTGCTGGCGTGCTGGCGTGCTGGTTTTTTTGTGGAGCGCATATGCACATCTTGGAAATCTCGCGGCCTGCAGACGTCTCCGGGCGGCTGGAGGGTCGTCGTGATTGGTCGTGGGACGTTCCGATAGCGTCGTCGTGCCTGTGCCTGCTTCCAATGCTGCCACCACCCCCGCCTGACGGGACGACGTGCCGTCTGGTCTGGGGTCGTCGAGCTTGCCAGCAGCATGGAAACGCATTGAATGGAACCGGGCTACGCAACCCACCAACCCCAACCACCAGAAAAGTGCTCCGTGATAGGGTGGTGCCACACATCTTCCATCTCTTCCTTGGAAGCTTTCTTTTTTAGATGCTTGCACCGTCATCCCCTTGTCTGTGTGATTCGTCCAGTTGATTGGTTGTCTGGATTTGGCACGCGGTCGAATCACACTTTTCTTTTTTCAATCCCAATTGATTGCCAAGCTGGGCCGAGGGAGGAATTTCGGCTGCGAGATGCTCCGCGCGGCATTCAAATCTGGCAATTTTTGACCGGCCAGCCAAGCAACGCCATCACCGTCACCATCACCACCATCACCACCATCACCAGCCACCACCCAATCTTATCACACACACAAGTCAAGCTAGTAGGCTCCCTGCCGAGAGCACACCGCTGGCTGCCCGGAAACCCTTGCCTCTCTTGGCCGTACCCAAGTCCGGGGGTAAGCAGAGACCTTGGAAGTCACCTGCTGACGGCCCCCGAATTGTCGGCTGTCAAGCGAGCCGATAATCCATTGCTTCCCCCGCACGATGGCACATGATGCGGATCCCACACGACTCGATCGCTGTGCCTCTGGAGAAAAAAAAAAAAAAAGCCTCAAGCTCACCGCAAGGAAGGTGACTTGACGGTTCATTCGCGAAGCGGGAGTTGCGCTGTGTCTGTGCTGAGTCCACCGAGAGCACGTCCGGATTTAGCTTTTCCCCGCACTTGGGGGCTGGCTGGCAATCCTATTCTGTCTCGTCACCTTTCACCGACGTCCATTTCCTCTTTCCCGCCGTGGCTGACTGACTGACTGGGGTCGTGGCACAATGTGATGTTATCGTCAACTAGCTAAACTGCTCCGTCCGTCGTCCATGTGGGACACCTTCCCGCCGGTCCCCGCTCTAATCTCGACGGGATCCAATCTCACACCTACGGTAGCTTGACAAGACTGCGTCTCTAGCCTCTGGTCCGGCTCTTACCTAAAAATACAATGCCTGACGCCGGGCACTCTCTCTGTCGAATGGGGGCGGCAGAGGCACGACGTGTGACCGAATGGCGGTGATTGCGGCTTTTCGCCAGCGCACGGCCTCTGCTGCGGGATGCAAGGAAGCCCGCCGAGCAAATGGGCGAGCGACGCTGTGTGATTAGAAAGAGGATTGACTCGGCCGGCACTGTGATGCCCGTCGACATCAAGTCACGCACGCACATCCCGGGGCCATCACAATCGACAGCGCGCAAGCCGTCCTTCTCGTTGGTCGGCCGTTTCCCCTCCCGCCGCCACCGAGTCCGCAGACCATGTCCGGGGGTGAGGGCAGGAGCGCCGCCGCCGCCGACAGTTTTTCTTTGCGCCGTGGCGCCCAATGGCCTCGCCGGCCGTCCGCCACTGCGGCTAGGCAGATGTTTACCTTACCTACCTGGTAGATGCCGTCCTGTTTTGCCAGACTTGGGATAGCTTTGCTGAGTTGGCACCAGAGGGAGAGACAAAAATAAACGACAAAAGCGAACTCGAACGCTGCAGCTGCATGCACGCCGGGTCACTTCATGTCACTATCACACATTGCCTTTCCTTGGCCTCACCCAAGTGGAAACGCCTAGACGCGCACGCACGCACGCGCTTTTGCTAGCCCCGTCTTCTCCGGGCTTGGCCCAGCCCGACACCTCCCGAAAACCTGCAGGCACGCATGTTTGTTCATGTCCAAGTTTTCGTTGCTTTTTTTTTTTTTTTTTTTTTTTTTTTTTTTTTTTTTTTTTTTTTTTTCTTTTTTTCTCTCTCTCAACAAACTCCAGCCTCCCAACCCCCTAGCTCTATTCTCTTGGCCGGGACTCTCGTTGTTCCGGTACGGGACCGAACAAGTGCCCCCCCAAAAAAATCCCGCCGTGTTTCTTTTTTTTTTTTTGGGAGCCGAGTAGCTGCAGCTTGAGGTCTTAGCTTGCTAGTGATGTTGCGTTGGCTAGTTGGCTGGTTGGTGGGGATGGACAATACCAAGGAAAAGACAATACGAAGAAGAGACCCGGGGAGACGAGCAGCAATTTTTTGCGCGCAAGGGGATGTTGGATCACCGACGCACGCACATCCTGTGCGACCAACGCCCAACCGAGCGCAGGAGCCGCGACGTCGTCCCGTCCCGCCAGAGCCTCAGCGCCGACCGACTTGCTTTCTGACCTGACGCAGCGGTCCTGTAGCCTGACTGCCCGTCTGACTGCCCGAGCGGCAAAGGATGGCCGATGCAGCGGCTACGTGCGTGCCTCCTGCAAAGGTCTTGCGTAGCGCGGGGATCTTGTGTGTGCGTGTCTTGTCACAATGCCCGTCCGGGCCCGAGATCCTGCTAGACATCGGGTATGTGGCTATCTTGGTAGGTGGGCGCCAACTTTGTGCGTGTTATTGGGTGTCCTCGCGAGCCCTCCTTACCACCCAGGACGTCTATGTGCTCGCATCATTGTCGACAACGTCAAGGCATCAATGGCCACGAAGCACGAGAATCTAAGTTTTGGCGGAAACCGTCAATACACGCGGTGAAAGCCGTTTTTTTCTAAGCCTAGGCTTGTTTTAGAAAATACTTGTCCGCTTGGCTGGTATTTAATGTGAAAGCCTCCTGGCACTTTGGGTAATAACAGGACGCTATCGGGGTACCTAGACGTGAAATGTCGAGGAATCGACCCCGTCGCCCATGACATTGTGGAGAAAAGGCGAAGACAAAAAAAAAAAAGAAGTCCGAGACAAAACCAACGCAGCAACAGTAAACTAATAAACATCCGGGGGTATAAGCCTGTGTCTCCTTCCCCTTGCCTATCGAAAACGGCGAGAAGACAAGCCGAACAGGAGTAATATAGCACCTGCAGAACTCCTGGAATGAAGAAAAATGTAGCAATGTGGATATAGAAGGAGAGTAGTGCGAGCAGGGAGCCGCAATAAATTGGGAATGCTGTGTTATTCCAAGTGATCGAATTCACCGGAAGAAGCCCCGAATTCCTTGAACCATCACCCCTCGATGGAGGCCGCCGACCTTGGTCCATCGGTGCCCCGACTTGACCGATGAGGACCTGTAACCTATCGACGCCCGGGGCAACCCGGCCTGCGGCAGGTCCACCTTTTCAGATCCGAAGGCCAAGGAGTCTCGTCGAGAAAACCTGGATCGGGCAGAAGGCCGGCGGCCAAGGTGTATGCTGCTCTTTGCTGAGGCGGGGCCCACCGGCGATGCCGACATCGCCTGGTTGCCAAAGTCCGAGAACGCAAACTTATCGACGGCTGAATCCGAAAAAGACATGACCGGCGATATGGCGTGCTCTTCATATTCGTCGGGGGACAGCTCCGAAGGCGGTGTTGTCGTGACGCTGTTTGTTTCAATCGTGGCTGGGTAAGAAAGGCGCCTCTCCTCCGAGCCGGCAAAAGCCCACACGGAGCTGACTGGATCTGCGGTCGTCTTGAAATTGGAACCGGCGGCCTCGTCGGGGCTGGTGGTCTTGGATATGCTCGCTACGCTGCCGGATCTCCTCGAGAAAGTACTCGCGATGCTGGCGACGCTCAGTTTGCGCATCATGGATGATGCCCCGCTCCGCACGAGGTGCTCGCCCCGTCCACGGACCGTCATGCCCGGGAAGGGCAAAACCTCTCGGGTCCAGACATCCGAGAGCAGCCCCTCGAGTCTCGCCCGTTCTGACCTCGGTGGTGTCAGCAGAGACACTCGGTTCGGTGGGCCCAGTAGTGACAGTGACCTTTGCGGTCCGTGCTTCGACGGCCCCGATGAAGGCCCCGCCGTCTCCTTTTCCAGGCTTGTGTTTTTGAGCACCACTTGGCAGAGCGAAGACTTGGGCCCCACGGTTGTGGCTCGGTGTATCGATATCCTTCGGGCTATTGTGCCTGTCGGAGCCATGTCAGTGCCTACCCCGGACGGACCTCCCTCACCCGGAAGTGGAGGAATGCAAAGATGTCAGTTGAAGGGCATACGAACCAGGCTTTCCAAATATGGTCCCCAAACTCTTGATATTCAACGAGAGTGCACAGAACCCCATCGGATCAGCTGTGTGTGAGTCTTCGCTGGCCGCCGAGTGCTCAAGACGACCGCGCCACTCCTGGCCCTCTTTGGGACTGCAGGCAGTCATGACGATCTCATACAACTCATAATCGCACTCGAACACTAGCTTCCACGAGTGTGGCGCCGTATGGCATTGTATCCCTGGCGGCATGTCAGTGTCATGAATCGGACGGCCGGGATGTCCCGGTCGGAACATGATCTAGAGAACGGATCGCTCAAAGACAGTGATCGGCCGCACTCACCTCTGCCGTTGTCGGCATCTTCGACCTTGAGGTTTGCCAGCTCTACACAGAGAAGTATAGTGTATATCTGGTCGGCCCTGCCAGCCGCTGCGATACAGAGCCAGTCACGATAGAGGAGGCATATCAGATACTGTCCGGTCACGGTATCTTTGGTTTGCCAGCAGACGTGGAGGACGCCGCAAAGCTGAATGTGTCCAAAAGAGCGGACGCGGTTTTTTGAAGCCGCATCGAGCCTCTTGAATGGCGAGAGAAGGGCGTCAGCTTTGAAGATCGAGCACCGGCCGAATGTGGACCGTATCCTACTGCGAGAGGCACATACCTGGTCTGGGAAGACAAGGCGGTCCTGAAGTAGCCAGGTCCTCGAGAGAGTGGTCTTCATTTGGGGGTCGTCCGTCGCCCGGTTGATTTCGCCTGTGGCTTCCCGGAGGCGAACGAGAGCATCCTCGATCACCATGTGTGAATGAGGGCAATCGAAAACGGGTGTGTGCTTGAGGAGCTCCGCGAAGAGCAAGGGGTATTTGCACACCCGTTGAATCGGCTGGGATCCAGGACACATCAGCAACCTTGCCCAGGCTTCCATCGAGAAAGCGCGTAGCCCAAGTAGCGCACAGCAAGGGCATATCATACCTTGACGAGCAAATCCCCGATGGTCAGAGACTTTTTGGAGAAGTCTTCATGGCTGTTCATTGGCCCGATGGACGCTGCGAGCGCTTCGAGCCCCCTTTGATATCTCTCCCAGCCCGCAAGGGTCCGACGGGCAAGGTTAACATCCTTCATCATGAGTTCGTATTTGGCCCCGTACTCCTCGTATATGAAGAAACGGTTCATCTGGCGTTTGAGTAGAATGTGTTAACAAGTGATGGACGCGAAGCAACGCCACACGGCGGAGGCGACCGTCTAGGCCGTTAATAAAGATTTCCCACCTTGGCGATGAAGATCTTGGCGACCTCGGCAGCCACTTGAGATTCGGCCATCATCTCGGGGGCCTCCTGTAGCCACGGATCCCCGCTGTTGTGCTCGGGGACGGGATCGAGGCTATTACGAGCCGCTGCAGACGCCTCAGCCTGCGTGAATTCCGAATGCGGTACGGCCCGGTGCAGCTCACCGAGGAGCTCTTCGTGCAGCTCCACTATCTCCGTCATGTTTTGGTTTATGGATGATCGGAGCCCGGGGACTTGGGTTGGTAGTGACGCCAGGATCGTCACATATACCTAGGTGCAGACACGCTTAGCTTCGGCCATAGGCGGGTCCGAGTGGTACCTCGGGGAGAAGAGCCGGTGCCTACATTCATCAGGAACCGCACATCTCTAATGTAGCCCTCTTCGGTGCTTATCAGCTCCTCCAAGATGCGGCGGCGCTGCATGGCGCGCTCAGCAATAGCCGGGTCCATAGCTGCGGCCCTGCCTGGGTACTGGCTATCCTCTGACAGCCTCACCCCGGTGAGGGATGCCCTGCTGCTGCGATCAGTCCGCGAGTGGGCCTTGGAAGAGACGACATTTGCAGCTAGCTTGGATCGGCCAAGGACGCTGAAGCTGGCGAGGCTGACACTGGGACTCTTCAAGGCGGTAATGAAGGCGAAAGACGAGTCTGACGACGAGTGCCGGCGGTGGCGGTTGTAGTTCGCGGGCTTTGTTACCTCGGCGTCGATCGAGAGGAACTGCGCCGCGGGACTGTCCAAGTCAAAGTTCCGACGCCGCTGTTCTCCGCGTTTACGCAGAGTATTCATCCACTTGTGGAAAGGCTTTCGGGACTTATCGGCCGGCAAGCTCGGTTCAGGAACAGGAAGGTGGCTTGGGGTCGGCTCGAGGGTCGTCATGGGGGGTTCGGGGAACTCGTCGGCGTCACAGGCGTCGACGTTGTTATTCAAAATAAGTCGCCACGAGGCCGGGTTGTCTTGGATCTGCCGATCATTTTTGGGCTTTTCCTCGTACAGGTTGTCTCCCGAGGTGAGTAGCGCGCCGCCGTCCAGGGTGAGGTCCACATCAGAGGTCGCAGGCAGCGGCGTGTGGAATTCAGCTGGCGCAACGGACGCAGGCGGGCTGTTTGGTGGACTCGGCCGGCTGACGATCACCGACCTTGTGGACGGGGCCGGAGACTCTGGCCGGCACTCAGAGTTCGCCAGGGCCATGGTGATCGCGGTAGGGCTGCTGGTGTGGAAAAAGAATGGAATGGCTCGAAAGGAGCAGCAGAACAAAGACCAAGAAACGAAGGATGCAAAACCCAAAGATCCATCCAAGGATTGCCTGCCTCCCGGTGCCTACAGTGGCAGACTCAAAACATGATGGAAGAGTCAGGGCGGACGGGGATAGGGCATGGTGGCAGGTCGAGTTGAAGAGTCGGCGGGTGCCGGAGAGGCAGAGGATAAGGTATCCAGCAAGATGTACCTGTTGCTGCGCCGAGCCCAGGCCACAGCCGTGGCGCCCTCGGCAAGCCCAGAGGCAGACGGGACGATGGGGAGAAGGAGGAGGGGAGGGCGCATTGAAGGATTCTGCAGGATCCTCCCGATACCCAGGCGGTCCTGTCGCGAGCCGGCTGTCTGTGAAGCTGGCCGTTCCAACTCTGGCTGGAGATGTTTCCTGCTGCGGGCGAAAGAAGCCGAATTGGGACGGGGCGGCCCCCTTATGGGATTGGGGTAGGTGGTAGCCATTCGTTGCGGGCGTTGGGAAGGCACGATGGCCCGTTGCACGCGTCGGTGTATGCCCGCGCTCATGAGAGGAGGCACGACTCCACTACCGTTGCCACAGAATGCACTCAATACCAAGGCGAAGGGCCTGTGCTGCCCCTGAGCTTCTCCACGCCTGCCCCATGAGACGGTACGTGCCTTGGCCGTTAGAGGGCATTCAGGCGTCCTCGCAGGGTCGCGCGAAACCTTATATGGGACGGATGGGAGATGGGCCGCGGGACAGGGCAATACTGGCGTCAATCACTGGGGCCCGAGGCAATGCGCCGGCTAGCTAGCCGACGCCGGCTCCAGCGGACTGGGAGCTTGGAGCTACTTGGAACGTCGTGTGCCTGGAAAATCTACGATGCTATACCTCTGTCTGCCGATGTATGCCTGCCAGCCTGGCTGACACCTTTGACTTTGCCGATAGACCCAGACGCGAGCAGTTCAAGACTCCTAAACAGCGGAGCCAGACTTGTCCGTAATTGCACGTCACATCCAGACGAAGACGAAGTTGCGTTGCCAGGTGGCCAGTTCCAGCGGCGCCACTGTAAAAGTAAAGGCACGGGCTGCCATGAATCGAGGACCTGGCTGAGGAGAAGAGTGTTATCAGGGATCAGATATGGAATGGAGCAAGTCCGAGTATCCTGGGAGCCGCAGGGCTGCACGCCGTCATGTCAGTTGAGGTCTCCACATGCCTCATGGCTCGGCTTCAGCCCTGGGACCAACGCGGTTAGCGTGCCGAACAAGCCGTCCAGGGTGCTCGCACTGGCCACTGACGTATCACCCCGCCACAGCTTCGGCTCCCGTCGCGGTGCGCCATCAAACCGCGACCTCCCCGCGCGTCAACACACCTGCCTGGCAACTCACAGCCGCTTCTTCCCACCAAATATGGTGGTTGCTGCGCCCGTCCCCAGGTAGATGGCCTGCATTCAAACATGAGCAATCTGCACGCCCCAACAGTCCCGTCGGGGCCAACGACCGCGCCTGCAACGAACGGCCGCGCGGGGCATTTGACAATCGCGGAGCTGCAGCGCAAGAAGGACAACCTCGAGGCCGAGCTCAAGGCCCTAGGAGGCGTTCTGGAATCGGTGCGTTCGATTTTCCAGCCGTGGCCACCATCGCGAGGACCTCAGGCTGACCACTGCGGGAGGAAACCAAACTGCAAACAGCACAATGTCGATATGAACACGAGCCTCCTGACGCCGGACGGGTTCCCCCGCGCCGACGTCGACGTCGCCCAGAGTTCGTGCTTTATCTTCACATTTCTCCGCCGGGACGCCGCCCTGCTTTTGCAGAGACAGGACACGAAACCAAGTCGCAGGTGCTGACTTGATGGGGTGTGTTCGACAATAGTACGGACAACCAGGGCACGGATCATCCACCTGCGAAACGACTACAAAGACCTTATGGCTGTGATTGAGAAGCAGCTGCATGAGCACTTCGCCAGCCTTGACGACGATGAGGCCGACGCCTCCTCCGCGACAGCTTTTGCGACGACCGAACAGCTCCCAGATTCGGCACCCGAGGTACCCGACCCGCCTTTTGCCAAGGTCAACAGCGTCGTCGACGGCAGTCCCGCCAACAGGGCTGGTCTCAGGGTAGGAGATCTTATCCGCAACTTTGGCTACGTCAACCACGAAAACCACGACGGCCTCAAGAAGGTGGGCGAGTGCGTGCAGGGCAACGAGGGGGTAAGTTTTCCGTTCAGCGGCATGGGTGATGTGCTGGGATCCTCCGGCAAACTTGTGGTTTCATTCGCCTGATGTTCTCCGCAGCAAAACGTGCTGGTCAAGGTTGCCAGAAGTAGTGGGCCCGGTCAAACCCAGGAGCTCCGGTTGATGTTGACCCCACGCCGAGATTGGGGAGGAAGAGGACTGTTGGGCTGCCACATCCTGCCGGTCTGAGATGGGTCGCCCTGAGGAAGGTCATGTCGCAGTTATCGCGGCAGGAATGCTCAATCCTGGAGTGGAGTCCAAATAAAGGCGAATAATTGCGTGTGGCCGAATCCCGTGGGACTGTGATCACGGTCAAGCGAGCCCGGTGCAAACAAGTCTATATCAAGACGAAGTGCGGCTCGACCCAGGTAGACAGCCAGGTGTCGGCAGGGCGGGCAGAGCGCTTTGAAACATTCCAACCAATGAAGAACGAACGCCTTTAATGCCAGATTCAGGGATTTCCTAGGTCCCGATACTCAGGTGCATTTACACTCGTGGTGCCTAAAACGACATGTGCACCGGTCGTGCCGTTTTGGACCAAAATCTCAAGCAGAAGATGGGCATTCGACGACGGGAGCCTGCAGAGGAGAAAATCTAAAATCGCCATCGCATCATGAGTCAGCCAAAGATTACAGCAACATCACGTGCTGATACATGTCGAATATCTTGAAGGACTTGAAGAAATGGGTACCACGAGAAAAAAGGGAACTCGACTGGTCGTTTTCGGGTGCTGATAACCTCACTCGAAACGAATCTCATTGGTCAGGCCGGCAGGGGCCTGAAAGACCAGACATGCTTGGCACCTGGTGGGCAGAAGCGCGCAAGCCTGGTGGAAGCGGCGCACAGTGACGAGATGAGCGACGGGAGCAGGTCACGTGCCAGCGGTAACCCCGCCACCTGCCCGACCAGCGAGTTTTTCGCCCATTAGGCTGCTGGGGGCTGGGCCGCCTTTCGTGAAAACAACAAAGGAGAATTTCTGCCGGCTTCTGCTCTTTGGCGAACATCCTACCTCTTTAAACCCCTAACGTCATCCCGCGAGCAAAAGGTATGTTGGGCCCCCATCTGAAGCACCTGACGGGTGCGGATTGATAACGTCCTGCTTTTAAATGCTACGCTCCCTCCCACACATTTGATCCTTTTCCTCTTTCCCCTCGCATCCATCTATCGCCTTTTCTTCTTGCCCGCCTCCTCCCTAGCTTCATTGGGCTTTCCACAGATACTAACCTTGGACACGCGCGCATATTCACAGTGTCGAGCAACTTGGACATAGCTCTCAACCCGCTTTGAATCTCCACGTAGACACACATAACCATGGCTGAGGCTCAGGTTCCCACCTTCAAGCTGGTGCTGGTCGGCGATGGCGGTACTGGCAAGGCAAGTCAACTCGACAAGACAACAACACCCGAAGCCTTCCGGAAAGGCGATTTCGTCTCCCTCGGCGATGGCGCTCTCCTCCGATGCACCGATCTCTCCTCGACGGCCGTTGCGCCTCGCCGCCCACCTCCGCTGCCATAGCCTCTGATTTCTAACGTTGACGCCACCTCAGACCACGTTCGTCAAGCGCCATCTGACGGGCGAGTTCGAGAAGAAGTACATGGCCACCCTCGGTGTGGAGGTCCACCCGCTGGGCTTCGACACGGTAAGTCTTTTAAAGACGCGCCCGGATTCCCGCCATGTGCGCGAGCGGATGAACATGCCGATCTAACAAGTCGAATAGAACTTCGGCAAGATCCAATTCGACGTGTGGGACACCGCCGGACAGGAGAAGTTCGGCGGTCTCCGTGACGGGTACTACATCAACGGCCAATGCGGTATCATCATGTTCGACGTCACCTCCCGCATCACCTACAAGAACGTCCCGAACTGGCACCGTAAGTGCTCGATCCCTGTGCTAGCTGTACTCGCGGCTCTCCACCCATTCGGAGAATCTATCGAGGCTTTGACAGTGGAAACAGTGGACTGACGCGTGTCTACTCCCTGACTCCAGGCGACCTGGTCCGCGTCTGCGAGAACATCCCCATCGTTCTCTGCGGCAACAAGGTCGATGTCAAGGAGCGGAAGGTGAAGGCCAAGACCATCACCTTCCACCGCAAGAAGAACCTCCAGTACTACGACATTTCGGCTAAGTCCAACTACAACTTCGAGAAGCCGTTCCTGTGGCTCGGCCGCAAACTCGTCGGCAACCCCGCTCTGGTATGTCCCTTTTTTTTTCTGTCCTAAACCCCTGTCTTTACACAAGGTCCATTTGATTGCTAATTCCACGATAGGAGTTCGTCGCCGCCCCCGCTCTGGCACCCCCTACTGCCGTCGTCACCGAGGAGCTCAAGGCTCAGTACGAGCGGGAGCTCAAGGATGCGACGGAGGCTCCTCTGCCCGACGACGATGACGAAGACTTTTAAATCAGTCGCTCCGGGCTGCTGTGGGCAGAGGATGGCAAAACCTTGACTGCCACGTCTTGATCCATCTCCGGCATGGACACCGACGGACGGGCATGCACTCTGAGCCAGCTGCCTTACGACATGGGAGGGATGGGATGGATGGCATGGTTATTTCGGCACGGATGGGGAATGCGGCGGATGGGCTAGATGGGAGACTGGAAGTGACGTCGACTGGCTGGTCTTTTCTTTTCTCGTTTTCTCTTTCTTCTCTTCGCGACGCCTCCAGATCGATCGGCATGATAATCCCAGCATCGGCCCCCACGAAACTCATGAAGCGGTGGTAGAACTTGGCATCAGCTTGCTGCATAAACAGCTTCCAGGTAGACATAAAACTTGTCATTTCACAATCTTGACTGCTATTTACAAGTTCCATCCATTGATGGTGGTGTTGTTGATGTTTTTCTCTTTGGTGGTGGGGCGGTGAGAGTGTTTGTCCTCGGCTAAACGGGGGACTACCCTGTTGCCAGGACATCAATGCGCGGTAACTGTATTTAGCCACGCTTTGTCAGTGGTTCGCCGAGCCTCACTCAACGCTTGCCTCGACCACTTCGGATGTTATTTTGGCACAGGGGTTGGAAGTGGAAGCGGGGACCTGCCGCCGACGTGTCAGCCAGCAGCGTTGTGCTCGACATATGTCCCCAGCCTCCTTTGGAACGGCCTGGGTCGGTGGGATTGATGGAGAGAGAAGAGTTTGTCCGGCGTGGCGGTCAGGCCGGTCGGTGGGTTTTTATTCAGGTGGGCCAAGACCTGATCTACAGTCCGATGAAGTGGCTTTCTGCGATATCCATCCATCCACAGTTAGGCATCAAGCGTTGGTGCAGGTGTCCAAGGTGCCACTTAGGTAGGGGGTAGGCACCTAGGTAGGTAGGTCAACTCGGGGTGTCTTGAAATCGAATTGGGAGTTAGGTTGATACCGGGCACTCTCTAACCGGTGAACGGTGAACGGTGAGATATCGTGTGGCACCACCAAGGATCGGAACTCAGGGCCATGCGGCCTCGATTCCCCGGAAGTGACGCCCGGTCGGCCCAAGGAGAAAGACAGCAAATACAGACATCACCGATCCTGGCTCAATTGGGTTCTGAACCATGGGCTTGGTACCCATGGTTCCACGATTGTGTGGAGAGCGCGGAAGGCGGTGACGGTCGACAGCGAACACGTTGTGCCGCGCTGGACACCCGGCTAACCACAACTGCTCCCCCTGGAGCAGCACAGCACATTCGAGGCGCAGGGGAAGATGAACCCCAAGGCTCGATAGCGGCTTGCTCTTGGGTGGTAGTGTGTACCAGGATCCCTTCATCCCTGGGTGCGTCAGGCGTGGCGCCAGTCCAAGTGGCATTCGAAAAATCAGTCCTCAATTCCCCCAATGACGTCGACCGCCATCTTTATTTTTATTTGTTTTGCACACCCCCGACAGCATCCCAGAAAACCCCACTGAGGAGGAGATCAATGCCTGCCTCCCCCAAAAAGCTTAGGCCGTCAGTCGAGCCAGGAGCAATTGCGCAAAAAGACAGGGTACGCGTCGGCGGGCTGGAATTTTGACGACGCGTTGGTGGCGGGCGCCAGAAGATGGAGAATCATCATCCCTCACACATCCATGGAACAGATGCCCGGGCATCATGTGGGATGAAATTAGACGGGCGGTCTAGCACAGCCAGGCTGGTCAAAAGCCACGGCGAACGTTGAGACAGCGTCTCCTGTCTAATGCAAACAAGACAGGCACCGCGAGGCCTCGTTGGCCAAAAACGAAGAGGCGTGCAGCGTGCAATTTGCAGGAGCTGCGGGCGAGCTGCAGGCGACAGGGATGTGGCACTTTGACACGGGGGCGCCTTGGCTGGCGGATTGCATCGTCGACGATGGGATGGGACGACGCGAAACGCACTGGCAGGGCGGGCGTGCGTCAATGAGGGTCGTGCTTGAATGAAAAATCCGTGCCTGGATCGCCCGCCATTTGGGCGGGAGAGGCGGTGGGCGGTGGGCGTTTTTTTTTTTTTTCTTTTTCTTTTTCTTTTTTCCTTTAGGGGACGGGGCTTCGCTGGTTTCCCAGCGCCGTACCTGACTTGGCCTTCCCAAACGGGCAGGGCAGAGAGGCTGGGGTAGCGGGTCGGGGGTTTCTGATTGGCGGAGCTACAGCCACCTCGGGCTTCGACGCGCATCAAATGCCACTGGAGGCGTGTTGTATACAAGGGTCTCGTGGGCGTGATGCGGGGAGCGGGTCCCGTCATGCACACAAGTCGCGGTTTGAGAAGTTGGGTCCATCGACTCTTCGCTGCCCATTAAACCTCGTCTCCCACCCTCCTGCGAGAGCTGGAGCCAGAAGAAGAAAAAGAAAAAAAAGAAAACGCTTCTCTTGTCGCTCGTCTCTTCTACGCTCGCTATAATCGAGAGACGTGCGCCCCACCTCTTCCCATTTGTTGCTCGTCTCTACCAGTCCTGCCTGGTTAGACCTTCACACACTCGTTTCGCCTCCTCGTTTAGCATGCAGTGCTGACCGCCCATCACGATGGAATCGGCCCGCATCCCCTCCCCCGACTCGTCCTTCGCGTCCATCTCCCAGGGCGCTATATCCTCGAACTCGGCCAGCCCTGCCGTGTCTCTCGCCGTGTCCCAAGAGCCGTCAATGGCTGCCGAACGCGCAGATGCCGACGTGCCGCGCCCGTCAGAGGCCCCCGAAGAAACAGAGCGCCACCCCAAGGGGCGGAGGAAGCGGACAGCGTATGTGGCCTAGACGTGCTGTGGCAGAGAGCAGCAATCATTTACCATCCCGGCGGGATGTCGCTACGATGCGTCCAGTATCGACTGACCAAGCTTGCCTGCAGCGCCAAAGACAAGGCCATCCTCGAAGCCGCCTACAGCGCCGACCCGAAGCCCGACAAGACGGCGCGTCTTGAAATCGTGAAGCGCGTTACTCTTAACGAGAAGGAGGTGCAGGTAAGGAGCCTCGTCGACCCCGGCGCAATCAATGGCGGGCAGTCCTTTGTGGTCGTGTGCTGACTTTTTCGCCCCCAAACAGATATGGTTTCAGAACCGTCGACAGAACGACCGCCGGAGATCGCGCCCACTCTCGCCGCAGGAAATCGCTGCTCTCCGCTATGGCGGCATGCAAATCCTGTCTTCCGACGCCGGCCCATTCGGCCAGCACAGCGACGTCGCCGCCGTCGCGTCCCCCCTGCAGGTCGTGTCCACCACCCCCATCGCATCGCCTGACCTCGCGCCCTGGCTGCCCGAAAGACACCCATTCTCCACGGAGGCGCCGCCGCCGCCACGGTCGCCCGTGAACCGATCGCCAAACCCCATCGCGGCCATGGGCGCCCAGACACCCGCACCACGGCAGCAACCACCAAACCACGCAGATCTGCTCAACAGCGCTTCTCGATTCACCCCTGGGTCGGCCGCCAGCAACAGCTTTATGGCAGGCAGGTGGCATCCTGGCAGCGTCTTCTCCACGCCCGCATCGTCCTTCCGTCGCGCCTCGGGTGCCGACGACTCGTTCAAATTTGAGCCGTTCGCGCCGTCGTCTTGCTCCTCGGCCGCGTCCGCCCCGATCCTGCCACCGCTTCACTCGCGATCCAACTCGCAGGTTCGCCTGTCGCTCTCGCTCGAGGGCAAGGCGTCGCTCGTCTCGGGCCTGAGGTCGCCGTCGCCGCCTCGAAGCAGCAGCAGCCACAGCCTCTACAACCCCCACACCGAGCCCATACCCATTTCGATCCCGTCAATCCGGCGCGACAGCCTCCACCGCAGCCTCAGCTCGCAGTCCATCACGCTGCCGCCCATCTCGACGCTGACTGATTCCCTTTGCGGTGACAGCAACGGCAGCAGCGGCGGGATGGGCGCCGCGGCCGTCCCGCTGGCTGCTCCTGCCCCGCTTCCCCCGCGCCTGACCCGTGGCCGCTCGCGAGATGTTCACGCGTGGGAGTTCGCGGCAGACAGCGCCGAGGACCGCGAGGACGAGCTGACGCAACAGGCGAGGCACGAGGCGAGCGGGTCGGCTATCGCCGCCATCAGCCTTTTGCGGACGACCTCGGCCTCTGCCGTCGCTGCCGCTGCGACCGGTGCGTCGCCTCCCGTCCTCCAGCCCAACGGCGGTAAGCGCAACGCGCCCGTACGGCCATCCCCCGGGTTTGACAGGACCGGCGCAAACGGCCAGCAACACCCTTTCAAGAGGGCTAGGCTGGGTCGCTCGTCGAGCAGCATGTCACGGCTGCAGTCGCCGTCGTCGCGCCTCAACGTCGAGAGGCTGGTAGATGCCGAAGACGATGAGGAGACACCGGATGACGGCAGTGGTGCCAAAAAGATGGAGGTGGCTACTCTCGTTGCAACTAGCGGGCACGACTCCGACAAGGAGAACTGGAGCCCCGACGAGGACGGCTCGCCGGCGATCAGCAGGAGTCAGTCTGCTGCTCCCGCCGGTGTGGTGGGCGGCCGGATACTGCCCCCGGTCATCTTTTCGGCCTCGTCCTCGCCGCGGCGGCACCTTCCAGCCTCGTTGCACGGGGGCAATGGGCGCCGGACGGGGTTCATGGATGAGCGCCGGGGCATGTTGGGTGGTGGCCATCGGGCCTACAGTGCGCCCGGCCAGCGGTCTAACAAACGACGCGCGGGCAGGAATCCGGCGTCCATCAACATCTTTGAAGACGACGGCGAGGAGGTGGACAGCGACGGCGACAGCAGCGGCAAGGGCAGGTTCGGGCCGCGGCGCGAGGACGAGGTCGAGCGCTTCATGCGCGGCGAGGTGAGCCCGAGCAAGAAGGGCGACTTTGACTGCGTGGCCGGCCTCTTGTCCCTCTCTCAGGGCAACTGGAGGTGACGGGTGATGCAGTAGCGTTAGTTGTGCCTCGCCACTTTCATCGCCGTGTTTGCTGCAGCCTCCGCTTGCGCTGCTTTGTCCGTGTGGAGGCCTAGCCACAGTCGTGTTAGCCTGTCAGCCAGCCGCCTCCGCCCAGTAATATTGGGCCGCGTCGCCGTGGCTTCCAAACGAGTGATCCGTTTGGTCGGAAGCCAGCCCCGACGTCACACAGCAGGAAGTACTAGTGACGGCCCGGAACGGACCCCCGCACCAGGGCGTCGAGCCAATTAAGGCAAGGGGGAAAGTCAGCTGTTGTATCCGCAGGCCGGAGTTGTGTACAACTACCTATTGAAACGTGGTATAATGAGCAGCCAAGGGGCAAAAACACCCCATGGCGATGATCTTGTTTGGTTGGGCGGCAGGCAACGATTGGGTGGGTAGGTGGGAGGTTCTAACCAACATGTCTTTGTAACAATAACGAGGGGATGAAAGGGGGTCAGTCATGTAAAGAAAGAGCTTGGTGTTTTTGGACGTGGGCTTGGCTTTGGTCTTGAACTGGGAGGGAAGGGAAGGAAAGGAGGGTTAAGGGTAAGAACAATATGCTATGAACTAATGCAATGCTAAATCTGATGCAGCTTGACGGGCCCTGTCCCTCGTGCGTGCCCCTTCTGCCCCTTGCTTTGAAGCTCTGGGCGTTGCGACAACGGGGTGTGCTTCTCGTTCCCCATCGTCATGATCTCCTGGGCTTCTGGTCAATATGTTACTGTTCGGCTGTTTAGGTACTGGACGTGCTTGTCGTCGCGGAGTGGTCGATCTGGTTGGGGAGATGTCGAATCAGCAGGTTTTCCTTCTAACTGTGACATGAATGCCGGGACTCCCGAGAAACAGAACATCTCCCGTGAATCTCCCAGCGGATTCGAGGCAGGTCTGAGAACGACGAGACTGACCACCTACCTGTGTCAATGTCTACTTACCCAACGCCTGGCATCTGTTTGTACGCTCGCAGCCCGAGGGGACCATACAGCCTCACATGGCCGAAGACGTTTGTGCGGAAAACCATCCAACCAGCTTGGGGCTCTCCAGCGCGGATATGGCGTGCGCACGTAATGTGTTTGTCGGCTTGTCTTGTGCTGCGTTTTTGTTTGCCCCGTGATGCCCGTTTTGAGATGTGTTGATGGTTGGGCGGCCTCCTTCCTATTTGTCCCTGGTGACTCTGCACCAGGCTTTTTTTGAGCCACGTGTGTACAAATTTCGTCGTTTCCTCGCTCAGGATTTACGAACCGAACCCACTTGCATTCGCTCAGCCTCACTTGCTATCCTTGGCCGCGCTTGCACACACTCGGCTTCGCTCAGCCTTGCTTGTTCACGCAGCCGCACTTGTACACGTAGAATCCAACAAAGCCTCGCTTCTACCTCTGGCCAGCATCAGGGACTCCGATTCCGGCCCCCATGGCCGTTCGCAGGTTCCCAGGAATCGAGTCTCAGCCTGGACACGAGCCCTCCCCAACATCTCAACACTCCCCTGGAATGGAACCCTCCGCTGTACATCCAAGCCGCCCCTCCATCCCAAACCGATAGCCTCTGCCAGGCCAAGTACCTCTACGAGGGCTGGTCCGCGCGCAGATGCTGCGCCAGGTGGATGGACAGTAAGTACCCCCATAGACGCCGAGATCTCGGACGCGAACGTCAATGCCCGGCCCATGGTGGAACGGCACGACGACGGCGAGGGCAAGCCGCCGCCGCCGCCGCCGCTCGACTCGGTCATGGTGCGGAACGCGCCCCTTGAAGGCGCTCCTGGCCGAGTGTGTTCGACGGCTGGCTACGACGGCGTAGCGCCCCAGGCGCTGAGCAAGATGGCCGTGCTCCACGCGCCCCTTCGGCGGGCTTTATTATAGCCGGAACTGGGCCGTTTTGACGCCGCACGCCCGGCTGCTGCACAACCCCCAAGCCGGCCGAGGCGTTCGGGGAATACGCTCGCCGGGCCAGGGACCAACCAGCTGGCTGGCCTGCTCAAGGGCTTGTTTCCATCGGCCTCCGTCTGAGCCCTGTTCGAGCCGGACACCGCCGCCGCCACCCGCAGTTCCTCCTCGGTAGCTAGCTACCAGAGCGCAAGCACGGGCCGCAGACACCGGAGGTGAAATTCAGGGCCGAGGTCTCGCACGCCGGCCGGGACGGGCAATAGTTCGGGTTACCATGCTCGAGCTGCCCCATCGCCGGCCTGCCGCACCGTCCCGGCGTCCAAGGGGGTGCTGTTGAGCGGGCGCTCAAGTTCTGCGCGCTGAGGAGTGGGCAGGTAGGGTAGGCACCAGGCACCAGGTACCAGGTAGTGGTTCATCGCAGGCCCTACCAGGGCCCCGTCATGGACAACGGAAAATAACGCGCGATGCAGGGTTTCCTGCTCCCGGACCCTGTCCTCTTTGGGTTCTGCCAAACACGCTTCGGCTGACACATGTCCCCTGACCAACCAAGTGCAGGTCATGTTCGACACGAAGGCGCATTTCGACAACCAACCATACTGCTACAAGATCCGGTTCTCGGACGATTTTTCCGTCCAGCAAGACAATGGACGTCGCGGGTGAACATGACGGCCCGGCCAGTCAGTCGTACCGCAAGATCAACAGCGCACCCCTTCCACCTAGGACCATAAACGCTACTTGGTCTCGGGCGAACTCAAAATCCGGCAGAGTCAGGGGGAAAAAACTTATTCCAGCATGGGAAGGAAGTGCTCGGATGGAAACCCACCAAGGGAGTTAACAATGCCGTGGACAACTCGACTTGCCAATCTCCGAGGAATCCGTCCGTCGGGGAGTTTAGTGCCAGCAAGGCGGGCTGTCATCAGGCCGAGGCAAGCACGGAATCTCCGGGTACTCCGGCGGAGGCGGGACAGAGAGGTAGGGTCATGCGGTGACGCCAATTCATTGGCTGGCCTGGGTGCCACTCAGCCCACCCGCCAGCGGGATCGAAGATCATGGAACCCATCTCGACGTGGGGGCATCGGCATCCACACCCCTCTCTCGTATTGGGTAGCTTACACGCCGAGGGAGGAAGGGCATTGGATTCCAGTAAGCCGCTTGCATAAAGCATAAACCGACAACCACGCACATGCACATCCGATCAGCGTCTGAACATTTCATCCCGTAAACGGCTGGAAGATGCTCCGCGTCATGTATCTGTATTTGCCGTCGAGCAGAAAGGTCTGGTAAACCATGGTGTAAGATCTTGTCTGAGAGAAAAAAGCAAAGCAAAGCCCTGAGAAGTCTGCGTTTAAAAGAAAACGTGCAGCTCAGCCCGGGCATCGACGCGGGCGACAATGCCCACCAACAAGTAAAAATGCTGTCCAAACCGTCTATTTATACGGGGAAATGCCTACACCCCGGAGCCGGCGTCTGTATGTCTTTGAAAAAAAAAAGTATGCGTATGCCTCCCGAGACCGGATATGAAATGTTTCGTCATGAATCTGTAAAAAAAAAAAGTAGCAAAATTGGGATGAAAAAAAGGGGATGTGAGAACAAAAAAGTCACATCATCTCACATCCCCAGCAGGCTCATCTGCCTCCTCAGAGGGCTGGCAGCGCTGCTCCCCTCCTCGCTGACATAGCAGGCCGAGTCGGTGTCAATGTCCCATTCGGCCTGCTCGTCGCCGTCGCTCGACTCGGCGCTGGTCTTATCGCCCGTGTCAAACGCCTTTTGCGTGGCCGCCCGCGTGTTCCAACGGAGCGTGCGCGACACAGAGTCGAACCACTCCGTGTCGGTGCGCACCACCGTCGGGAAGGGATACTGCGACGCCGTGATGGTGACGCAGTCGCCCTGCTTCAGCTCCACCCGGCCCTTGCCGTCAAAGGCGCAGTAGGCCGTGGCCCGGCTGTTGCGCGGGACCGACACCCTGAGCAGCATCGTGTCTGACAGCACCATGGGCCTGAAGGACAGCGTGTGCGGGCAGATGGGAGTAAGGAGGATGGCGGGGATGTCTGGGTGCACCAGAGAGCCGCCGGCGGAGAGGGAGTAGGCCGTTGATCCTGGGGGAGATGCCATGTTAGCGAACTTAGATAACACTTGGTCACATGATAAAGGTGACAAGACTCACCAGTAGGGGTCGAGAAGATGCAGCCATCGGCCTGGATCACGGTGAGCAGGTCGTCGTCGCCGTACAGCTCCAGCTGGGAGATGTAGGGCGACGGCCCGCGGTCGATGAGGAGCTCGTTGAGCACCTCGAACTGCTCGGCCTCCTCCATCTCGCCGCCCTGGGCGCCGTCGCGGTAGACGGTGCAGGTGAAGCGCATGCGCAGGTTGACGCGCATGCCCTCGGAGCCGAGGACGCGGTTGAGGTGGTCCTTGAAGCGCTGATACTCGAACGTGGTCAGGAACCCGAGGCTGCCGAGGCTGAAGGACAGCACGGGCGGCACGATGCGCTGGAACAGCCACGACGTGAAGAGGACGGTGCCGTCGCCGCCCAGGGTCAGCACCAGGTCGAACTTCTCCGGGTGGCTCCAGCACAGGTCGGGGGACCAGTAGCGCAGCATGCTGGAGAAGCGCGGGTTCTCGGCCAGGATGCCCTGGGCGTCGAAGCGCTTCGAGTTGCGCAGCTTGGCGTCGACGTAGACGTTGACGCCCACGTCGGAGCCGTAGCGCGGGGTGCTCAGCAGCCACTGGGTCAGCTCCTTGGTCAGGAGCACGAGCTCGTTGTCGCGGGCCTTGGTGACGATCATGACGTTGCGCACGGCGCGCTTGATGGGCCGCCTCTGCAGCTGCTTGGCCACCTCGCGGACGCCGGTGGCGGTCTGGACCAGGCGCGAGTGCGACATGTACTCGTCGTTCTTGATCTCCTCGAGCACCTTGTCGATGTCGACGGCGTCGTCGAAACGCTGGTGGTAGAAGCAGGGGGACTGCAGGTTGGGCAGGGCCGTGGTGGGGGTGTTTGTGCGGGCGGCCAGGTCGTTGAGGGCGTCACAGAGCTTCTGGGACGACGACGTGTTGGGACCGCGGTCGCTGGCGCCGGCCGCGGCGGCGGCGGCAGCAGCAGCGGCAGCGCTGCGCTGGGCGGACAGCATGCCGTTGAGCGAGAGGGCCTCGGGCTTGTTACTGCGGGCGACCGAGGCTAGAGCCTTCATGATGGTCTGACGAGGGACTGACTCGACCGAGGGCGTGCTCCTGCGGTGGCCGAGCGAGGCGTACGGCTTTTGAAGGGGCAGCAGGGGCGAGAAGGCGGGCGCTACAGCGGGCGCGGCGACGGGGACCGACGGGTCAGCGGCATTTTGGCGGAGAGCGGATTTTGCGTCGTCTAACGAGAGGTCGCAGCGCGAGCCCTCGTGGGTAGGGGAGCCAGAGGTGGACGTCCTGGGACGCTCCGAGTGGGCGCAATCCGGGCGCTGCAGCGTGGGCGGCGGGACAGGCGGAAGGCCGGTTGCTCCTGCGTGACCAACGACAGGGTGCAGCGAGGGAGTCGAGTCCGACATGGTGGTGGTGACCGAGCCCGGCTCTTGGTTGCTCCGTTTGGCAGGGGAGGGCTGGCAGGGCAGCTGGCAGGAGCTGGCAGCAGGGGGTGTGCGCTTGCTTGCTTAGCTTCTGTGGGTGGGGGCGTTCAGCGGGTAGCCTCAGCGCTTGCTCCACCGGAAATGCAGCGGTGGTGTGCGATACGGCGCGGACACAGCCAAAACCCGAAGCCAATGGCGGATTTAGGGGAATGCCGAGCTCTCTTTGGAATGGCGGGCTGGACTGCCGGCTTGCCTCGATGTGATCCTGCAGTCCGCAGTCTGTTCGTCACACACAGGCACACAACTGTCACCTCACCCACACCTCCAGGGTCAGCAAAATCGAGTCCCGGACACTGCAACCGCGGGCTGGTCACCCCGCGTGCGACCCAAAGGCGGTCTGGGTGGTTTCGCATTCCCTATTCCTGCCGCCCCAGCGCCAAGCCGCCGAAGCAAGGGAGACAGCAGGAAAAGGAAGGAACCAACCAACCAACCAACCAAGAAAAAAGAAAGAGCGCCACTCACCACGTCGGTTCGGTTACGCGCAAAGCGACGACTGACTCTCGTGGAGCTCGAAAATAGCACACAGACTAGGTGCCTGTGATATCGAATCTATGCACGGGACGACTCGCAGCGGCAGGCTTGGACGACGCGATTGGCGGGCGATTGTGCGTGACGGTGTGGAACCCCCGGCAGCAAGCACCTGCAGGACACGGTCGATGCAGGACGGGAGGGATGCAGAACCAAGTTCGCGCGGAGGGCCAGAAAGATCGATTTGGTTTGCGGGAGAAAAAGACAAAATAAAAAAACGCAAAGCGACGCCTGGTCTAGAAGAGCAGCGAAAAACCAATACGGGGTATTAAAACGAAGATAAAAAAAATAAAATAAAAATAAAAAATAAAAAAGTCAATGCGATTTCTTGTCCAAAGAATCACAAATCGAAAAGAACAGAAGAAGCAAGCTCCCCTCTCAAAAGAGCAAGTCGCAAAAACGATTGTCGGATCGGTGGGAAAATGATAGGATTAAGGAGGGGCGACGGGATGCAACACACGAACGAGATCCGGCAATTGCTAGAACTACCAGAGCTCTGCGGTGAAGTTGCGCGAGGAGGGAGGATGAGAGAGAGGGGAGCAGCAAAGACAAAACAAGAAAAAGGAAGGAACGATGCGTTTGGGGTTGGGCCTACTGGGAGAAGACTGGAGACCAAAAGGGGCGAGCAAAAGGGGCCATCACGAACATCCCGACCCAGACGTTTTAATATTTTCCGTCGCTGACGGCTTTCCCAGACGCTGGAACAGGGGCCCGGGCTTCTGTCATCCATTTTTTCCTTTCCTTTGCGTCCTCTGTGCCTGCTGCTGCCCGTGGGCTGCTGCTTCCATGCCGCAACGTGCAGCAGCAGCAGCATGGGGCGACATGGCCCGTCGCCGCAAGTGGAGTGGGGCCCACCCCTATTCCGCCGCCCTGAGAACTGGGGGCCCCAGCTGGCGGCGGCACTGCGGGCAGGCGTCTTGGTCTGGTCTAGGTGGTCCATCCTGCTCGCGCACGCACGCGGATTTGACAACAAACTGCCTACCTGGACTAGACCAGTCCAGCAAAAAGCAAGCATGGGCCCGGGTAGGGTTGCGTTGCAGTCTAGGATCAGAACCACCCCACACCCCATGAAGGTGGACATGCCGATGTTTCCAATCTGGCCGCCGTTTTTGTCTTGCTGATCAAGAGGATGGATGGGTGGATGGAGCCGACCGTGTGCAATGTACCGGGTTGACGGCGGCAGTAGGACCTGCCGTCTGTGTACCTGCTACATCCTGCATCCCCCTTCTTTTTTTTTTTTTTTTTTTTTTTTTTTTTTTTGCCGCCAGATAGGCGTGCGGGAGCATCGCAGTCACAGCCCCGGCGGATGAGAGGTTGTGTTGGTGGCGGGATGTCCATGGGCCTGCATTGATTGACTCGATTGCCTGCCCGTCTTTGGTTTGGCTCCGAGTGCTGAGTGCCGCAATTGGCAGTCACAGCACGCGCCGTGATGAAGCACAATACATGAATTCGATGCTCTGCTGAGCCACACAGACACGATCGCGGACGCCACCAACGGGCTGCATCCCCCAGCACACCACTCGATCCGCGCATCAAGCCATTTCAACTAGGGGCGGCTATCATCTGCAGCAACCCCCGTCCGTGCTGGGCGGCAGATTTCAGACTAGTGGGAGCCTGGAGGCCAGGTGCAAACGCTGTCACTGTCATCTGTACCCTGAATCACGTCCAGTTGCAGGATAGGATAGCCTGCAGCAGATCCCCTTTGCTCTCCCTCATTTTTCGATTCCCCTTTCCCTTCTTTCTTCTCCTTCTTTGCCTCCCCTCGTCCCTGTCCTCCTCCGCCGGTTTTTCACATGCAGCCCTCAAGACGTGGGCCGGGGTCCGATATGTTGCTATATCCTGCACCTCTCCGTCCCTTGCGCGTGTGCCAAGACGAGATAAAGCTGAGGGGAGCCGAGTCCCTCTAGCAAATCATTCATCCTCTGGTTCGGGGAGGGGAGCCGCACACCGAGGGGCAGCCCCTGTTCATTCCCCGAGAAAACTGCATGTCTGCCTGCCTGCCTGCCGGACTAGCCGCCCAGGTGCTGCAGCTTTGACAACACAGCTCCTCGTTGTTGCATGGCAAAAAAAAAGCCACCGGCCCATCGCCTGCGCCGGGATTGGGTCTCGAAGCCGTCGGGGATTTGATGCTGCTGCTGCCCGGGTCTGCCAATAATCGAGGCGAGAAAGAAATGGAGCTGCCTATAGCGAGATTCGTCCAAGACGATGCGGTCTGGATCTGTTCCAAGGAACCTCAAGCGATGCGGCTGGTAGCGATACCAGCTCCTTCTGCCCCGCCGAGGCTTCGCTGGTTGGACGGGGTCTCGTCACGGAGGTTCCAAATCGGGAATCGCGCTGCCTCTCCTCCTTCGTTTGATTCCCCAGCTGTCGCGGCTTTCCCGATCCATGACCCGCCCGAGAAACACCGCTCTTTTGCTCAGAACGGCGCTGGCAACCAAGCAGAGCTCACGAAAACGTGCTCTCGCATAGCATTGGGAGTTAGAGGGCCCGCTCACAGGCCCTGCCCGCATCGTAACAACAAGCAAGGCCTGCGTCGGTGTTTCTATGCTGCGCCGGCTACCTACCTAGGCGGGGCCGGAAAGCGAAGAGGACAACAACTGTCCGATGTTTTTGCTCATCTTCCAGAAGCGATCCGATCCCCTCCCGCATGAGAAACAAGTGCGGATATAGCAAACCGGCAAGCGGTCGTCTGGGTCATTCGTATTAGTGGACTCGGAGCCCTTGCCCTCTGTGGACCTTGCGTCGCACCGTGCCTGTGTGCGATTTATCGCCGCTCCTGCAGCGCCGTTTGACCCGTGCAGATCACACTCAGTGCGCTCAATTCTGGACACTGCCCGCCCCGCAGAAGAACAACAACAACACTCCTTTCGGGGCAGTCCGACTTCACCACCCTACTGTACCCGCGACTCGCCAAGGAATATTGCCACGACCGATTACTTTTCAATGCTGATCAACCACGCCGCCATGGTCCTTTGGTCAACGTGTCAACGTATCCGTTGGCGCCGTGGCTACCACTAGCGTGAAAATTATGTGCCAGATTAAAGCTCCACTGTGTAGGGAGGTACCTAGATACTTACCTAGGTACTTGGCGCGCACGTCACAAAGATGAAGGGGAAAAAAAAGAAGAGAAAAAAAAAAAAGCCCGAGACGCGGAGCCCCCCAAGGATGTGCCGCCTGGGACGTTTGGCGGAGCTTTGCCACACCGAGGAGGATTGGACGCGACGATCAGCCGCTTCGACAAGAATTATGTGCGACCAAAATGCCTATCTTGCAGGCCGAGACGGGTTAGGTGTCCGGATTTGGACGGTCGCAGGTAGGGAGCAAGGTGAAACATCAGGGCGACGCCGCAACCCTCGAATTTGGCAACCCAGACGCGCTCGTGCTGCGGGTCCACACCTGTTTGAGCGGGAGTGGGATGCTCTCACTAAGCAAAGGGGTAAATCTCGGTGACTGCAAACCCCAGCGGCCGGAGAATCTGCTCCTGAAGGGGAATGAAGGATGAGGTCCCAAGGGGTCCATTGTTCCACGGAGTCATGGCCATCCACTCTCAGTCGACTGTCTCCTTCTGCTCTCCCAGCCTTTCCAGCCTTCACCGTCCTTCCTGCAACCGCCCGTGTCCACCTCTTGCCGCCCGTCTCCATCGATGCTCGGGGATCGTCGTGCACGGGCTGATAAGGTCGGGTGTCGGCAGGCCACAAAGGGGGGTGGGTAGGATTCCGACGCAAAACAGCGCGCCAGGAGCCGCGAGGATTCGTTTATGCCATCGCGTGTCTCGCGAAACAACGCCCTCGTGGCGCCCACAGTTGCCCGCGGGTCGCCTTGGCAGGCAAATCGTCCCGTCAGTTCTTCCAATGAAGGTCAGCCGAGACCTTGGCCTCGACGATCGACCGGATAAATTGCCGCATATTAGGGCCGCTTCTCGCAGCAACGTCGTTGTTGGCGTGGTCGAGCATCGCGGCCGGGGCCCTAGTGGGCTCACAACAGATCTCCTGCGCCTTGGCGTGGACATCAGCCCATTCTTGCATAGTGAACGGGCCCTCGCTCTCCGCCAGGAGCAGCCTGTCACTGGACGTAAAGGCGAACACGTGCAGGGACCGGGCCTTCTCAGCCTCCCTGGGCGATGGGTCCACCACCAGCTGACTCCGGTGGCCTCCAGCCGTCGGCGCCACAGCCACGACGGTTGATGTGGCGGTTGTCCGGAGCGGGATTGCTGCCGAGAGCAGGGCCAAAACAGCCGCTTGTAACAGGGCGGGTACAATGGGCAAGTTCTGAGAGTAGAGGGCGACAGGGCATTCGTCAGTAGCAGCAAGACACAAAAAGACGAGGCAGTTGCGGTTTGAGGTGTGAAGGGCGCGCTGCACAAACAACGAATCCTCAAATAGGCCGTGATCAATGTGAAGCAAACAAGCAGACAGCCAAGGACGGGAAGGGAGGGAAGAAATTTCTCTCTTACCAGGCGGGCCTGAACGAGTTTGGTGCTCACGTAATCGTTCTCGGGGGATGCTGTTACCTGCAGCACAATCTGGACGAGGCCTCGAGGAAAGTTCTTGACCAGGATGAGCTGGCGTAGTGACGACTGTAGGATGGCCTCGAGATGGCGCTCGCGGGTGCCTGTGTTTTATATACAAGACGAAAAAGGGGAGCCAGGCTGGTAAGCCGACAGCCCAAAGCACAAGGTGGCAGTGGAATCATATCGTTCGATATGATGTTGGGAGGGGCCCGCGTACCTCCAACCCCTGCCGCTGGTCGTACGATGACATCGACGAGGGCTTCGTAGGGGTCCTCGTCCCGCCGTTGCGCCTCTATGGGCCCATTGACTGAGGCTGTGACGGTGTAGCCTGCGTGTGAGTAGGTCGCTGAGCCGTCTGCTCGCGGCAGGTGTGAGAGCAGCGCGGCCGGTTCCGATCTGGACGGCATCGTGAGTGAGGTTTTGACCAACGCTCGTCGGGTGAGGTGAAAAGTCATGTGCAAACGTGCAAATATTTTGAGCTTCAACTTTGGTTTTTTTTTTTTGAGGCTCTGCGGGAGTCCGCCGCTGCACACGCACAAGCACAAGCACCTAACCAGCGGGCTCAATTGCGCCAATCCGGGCTCGAGAACTGCTGGCTAACGACAGATTTGGCAGCTGACCCCGCCTTTAGCGTTTCTTTCGGGCCCAGCTAGCGGCAGCAGGGGCCCCTCGCATGGCATCATTCCCAGGAACCATCAGTCGATTTCCAGAAACTTGAGACTGCACGCCGACTTCGCTCGCCACCCTCCATCATCGCGACCAACACGCTGTTCTGCCGTACCTAGAACTGGGAAAATTGCACCGCCTCCCCGCCCCTGCACGGCCTAATAGTAGAACTCTCAAAATGGCTTCCGATACAGCCGCCGCTGCCGCTGCCAGCATCCCGAATCTCAAGGACGGGCTGCCGAAGCTCGAGCCCAGGCGGAGGCGGCCACCGCCGTCGAGCCAGCCCCCGCCTCCGCAGACACCGGCGCTCCCTCCCCCATCAGGCATTAATGCCCCCGGCCGGCCGCCATTTCGCACACCGAAAAGGCGGATCCTAACCAAGAGGGACCACGAGCTGTTCCTCGCATCGCCGACCCACGACCTCATACTCGCCTTCGTTTTCGGCCTCTCCGACGCCGTCTGCGGCACGCCCGTCTCGGCCATCAAAGACGCGGACCTGAGCCCTGCGGTCCGGGCCATCGTCGGCTTCCTGGACGAGGCCGAGGAGCTAGTGAGGCAGTCGCCCCCAGACGACCAGGGCGGCTCGAGGTTCGGCAACAAGCGGTTCCGCGACTTCCTGGACAAGGTCCGAGCACGGGCGCCCGAATGGCACCGCCAGCTACTTCCGGGCGTGGAGGGGACAGGGGCCGGCGCCAAGAAAGAGGAGGAGGAGGAGGATGAAGGAGTGGGCGCGGGCGCCGAGGCGACAGCCTACCTGTGCCAGGCGTTCGGCAACCGGGCACGCATCGACTACGGCTCCGGCCACGAGCTCAACTTCGCCATGTGGCTCCTCTGCCTGTACCAGCTCGGCGTCGTGGCCCGGGCCGACTTTCCCGCGCTCGTGCTGCGCGTCTTTGTGCGCTACCTGGGCGTCATGCGCCTGGTGCAGTCGACCTACTACCTCGAGCCCGCGGGCTCGCACGGCGTCTGGGGCCTGGACGACTACCAGTTCCTGCCCTTCCTCTTTGGCGCGTCGCAGCTGCTGCGCCACCCCTACATCACGCCGCGCGCCATCCACCAGCAGCTGACCATCGAGGAGGCCGCGGCCGACTACCTGTACCTCGACCAGGTCGCCTTCGTCAACAGCACAAAGACGGTCCGAGGGCTGCGCTGGCACAGCCCCATGCTCGACGACATCTCGGCCGCGCGCGACTGGTCAAAGGTCGAGGGCGGCATGCGCCGCATGTTCGTCGCCGAGGTCCTGGGCAAGCTGCCCGTCATGCAGCACTTCCTCTTTGGCAGTCTCATCCCCGCCGCCGACGGCATGACGGAGCCACCGGACGGGGACGGGCCCGGCGCGGCGGGCGACGAGAACGAGGTGCCCGAGGGTGATGCCGGGCGCGTCGACGTCTTCACCGAGGGCGGCGTCAGGCACATGCACCAGCAGAACGGCTGGGGCGAGTGCTGCGGCATCAAGGTGCCCAGCAGCGTGGCGGCGGCTGCCGAGATGAAGAAGAGGGGTCTTGGCGGGGAAGGTCTCAGGAGGATCCCATTCGACTGATTGCCAAGTCAGCTGTGGCTTTCAGGCCTAGATGCCCCTTTCTTTCCACAAGCGGATCGCCAAATCGTCTCGAACGCACAAACTGTACGATAACGACGTTATAAGACTTTATGAAAGAATTATGTATTAAATGCTAGCGGTGGCCATGGCGTCTTTAGGGATGAGAGACGTATCGCGGGGGAAGGAGAAGTAGATGCGGAGAGATAAATCGAACCGGACCTAAAGAACATGAGAAATTACACAGCCCGACGTCTTGTTATGGTGCTCTAGGATGGTCCCCTTGCTGGACACAACCTCGCTACCTAGCTACCTAGTCAGATAGACCCCGGAACGAGCCCGCTGCGGCGCCTCCTCCGCCAGATGGAAAAGGCGTCGACGTGGTGGTCGTTGACGCCCGCGTGGCCGGCGCGCCAGCGCGGGTCCAGGGGGCTGCCGCAGCCGGCGTCGAACCACCAGTGCGGCTGGCTGTTGTCGACGGCGCGCAGGGCCGAGGCCACGTCGCTGCCGTACAGGCTGCAGCGCGGCACGTCCAGGCCGGGCTCGAGGTGGAAGTCGTAGGCGCGGCAGCCGCCGACTGCGTCAAAGTTGGCCTGTTTGTTTGGTTCGGTCAGTTGTTTGGGTTGTTATGCTTGTTGGCTGTGCTAGAGGGCGAGAAAAGGAGCGAGAGAGAAAAAAAAAAAATACCTTGCAAAACTGATAACACCCCTCGAGCGTCACGGGCACGCCCACCTTGTTCTCGACAAACTGCGCCAGGAAGTAGCTGCCGACGGGCAGGCCGTGGACGCCGCAGTACTGGTTGCGCGGCTTGGGCGCGCCCGTCGGCGCGTCGCCGCCGCCCACGGTGGCGGTCGGCGGCGTCGTGTCCGTCTGCGTCGTGGTCGACGACGCCGTCGTGACCGGGGTGACGCCCGTCGTGTCGATGACCTGCGTCGTGGTGGTGGCGGACGGGGTCGTGGTGGGTGCGGCGGTGCCGCCGGTGGTGCTCGAGGTGACAGTAGTTGTAGATGGGGCAACCGTCGCCGTCTGGGTCGTGACTGTCAAGTCTGTCGTCGACTCCGTGGTGGACGTGTGGTCTTCAGGAGGACAAGACGTCGTCTCTTCATCGTCGGCCGAGGCGGTGGCTGTCGTGGTGGCGTCATCCGTCACCTCAGGGGAGGTCGAGGTCATGAGCTGCGTGGGAAAGGCCGTCGTGCTGTTGTTCGTGGCCCACTGCCCGCGCGTGGTGATATTGCCAGGCCGCGCGGTCGACGAGGACTCTGTCGTGGTGCTGATGGTGATGCCCTCCGTTCCGGTGCTGGTCCTGGCCCAGTACGTGGTGGCGGTGGTGCCGTTGGAGTACGGCGGGCTGGACGGGCCTCGCGTATCAGTCTCCGATGGCGAGGTGTTGGTGGTGGTGGTGGTGGTGGTGGTGTTTAGCACGCCGGTGACAATGACCGTGACGCCGACCGTCGTGGTGGACGTCACGAACCGGACAGGGCAGTCCGTCTGCGGCGCTGTCGCCGTCGGCTGAGAGACCCAGTACGTCGTCGCCGTGCTGCTGTCGTTGCCGGACGGCGATCCTGTCGGCCCCATTGTCGGGCCAGTCACGGCCGTCGAGTTGGAAGCAGGGTACGTCCCGTTCCCCCTGGTGAAGGGGGACCGGAGCGGGCCGCGGAAGGGGCTGCGTCGGACGACGCCCGGCCTCTGGATTTCCTTGAAGTCCGGCCCGTCAGCATCGCCACCCGGATGTCTGCTGTATTTATGTAATAAGGGGATCTCAACTTACATCAACGCCCCGAGCATTGGCCCCAAGGCCCAGGAGGGCTGTTGAAGCCTGAACTAGCAACAGGAAATGCATCTTGATGGAGGATGGAGGAGTACGAAAGAGGGAGTAGACACGGGCAACCAACACCTGAAGGTGAAGACAGGATATCTACAGAGCGATGGTGTGGAAATCCGAGGCTGTCCTGGAAACAGCATTTACTCTCACCAGGCCGAGGAGCGTCATGGTCTTTATAGCCGCGAACCCCACTCAAGTGCAGCATTTCCAGGGATGCCAGGGACAGAAACGACCAGTAAACCGATAGTTGATACAAAAGGGAGGCAGCCTATTCAGGGCGACTTGGAGAGCTATAGTTGCGAAGGGCTTCGGAAGTTGAGCCCTTCAACAGACCCGCCAAAGGAATCGGCGGGCAGCCATAGCTTAGCGGATCGACCAAAAGGGAGACCAAAGACAATAGAACCAATAAACCAAAGACCGCTGAAGCAATACCCCTACGGTTGGGAGACACTTGCAAACGAGTCTCAGGCCGAATGGAGCGCCCGTCAGTCCTGGCGGCGCAACCCTGACTCCAAATCAAAGGGACGAGGAAGGGGGCGAAATGAAGCAAAGATCGACGAGGGAGATGTCTGAGTGAACCCCCACGTGAAAACTAGCGAGAACATCACAGTGGCGGGCAATGCTTTGAGCGGGCTCCCGTTATCTGAACTGCAGACTTTATTTAGGCGTCATGGCAACGTTGTGTGCCTCTTGAAATGCAGAATGCAGGAAGGGTATCAGACTACCTAGGCTTGAACTGAACGCCGAGTACTCCCTCCAAGTCGAAAAATCAAAGACTCCAAAGTTTCGCGAAACCAAAAAGCAAGAGAATCATTTGTCCTGTCCTGCCCATGTGCAGAAAAAAAAAATCATAATGCAGAAAAAGACCCCAAGGGCAGAAGAGAGCCGAATCAGGCCTAGTCCTCCCAGATAGTCTCAAGGTCGATATCACCCCTCCGCTCGGCACCGCATACACTCCACCTCTTGCGCTTGTCTCTCGAGCCGAAGCCGCCAAGTGTTCGGCCCCTCACAGGGGCGTCGAGGCTGCTCCTTCCCTTGGTCTCGCCTCTCTCGGCGGCGTCGGCGGCTGCCTTGAGCTGGGCTATGCGCTCCGCCTCGAGGGCCTCCTCCTCGGCGTCGGGCGTGTCTGGGATCGTCTCGAGGCTCGAGATGCTGGGGCTCCGGGACCGCGTCGAGGTGGGCGTCGATGGCACCGACGACGACGCCATCGAGGCGGTGTAGCCGTAGCCGTAGGTGGAGATGGGATCGAAAGGCCTGTGAAACGGGGAGGCTCCCGCCGAGGACGAAGGCGGGGGTCCGCTGGAAAACGACACGGCGGGTTGAAGTGAGGGAATGTACAGGTTGGGCTGTGAGACGTGGCGAAGCGGGGACGTGGGCCGGGTTCGCGCGAGCGGAGACGAGACGGCGGGCACGGCGGGCACGCCCATGGTGGGAGAGATGCTGCGCTCCGGATGCCTCCTCTCTGGGTCGTGAACGGAAACGCGGGTGGGCGACGAAGGAAACGCCTCGTCCACGGGCTTCCTGGGCAGGCGCACCTGCTGCGGGCGGCTGGGCGAGCGCGAGGGGCTTTGGCTGCGCTTCTGGGGGGAGTACAGGAAGTGGCCGCCACCGCCGAATGCCGGCAGCGACTGGGTGCGGATCATGGGCGGCGCGAGGCTCGCGGCGGACTTGGAGCGCACGTGGGAGGCGCCGCTGAGCGGCGAGGTGGTGCGCGGCCTGTAGGGCAGGCTCGTCGGAGGAAACCAGGCGGACGGAGAGCTCGGCGAGGCAGGCTCGGTAGACCTGCGCATGGTCGGCGGCTTCCGGGGGAGCTCGGGATCGGGGATGGTCGACAAGCTGTGCATTCGCAGAGGAGGCAGAGGCGAGGACTTGAACTCCTCCATCCTCTCCGTCTCGGGAACAGGCTCCATGGCGTCTGTCGCTGCGTGAGCGTCTCTCGTTCGGGGATCCCGCGAGTGTGTCACCTCAGGGCAGAATGCATGGAGCGGAGGGCGCAGCAGCAAGGTCGGTCAGGGTTGTGGCAGGGCTGAGATGGGTGCTGCCCTCGTGTGTCGCGTCGCGAGTGCTTCTCGTCGATGTTGTTTGCTCCCACGTTTGCTACAGCGAAACGCAGGGGTAAATTGCTTCGGCTCGGGGATCAGCGTCCGGCTGTGTGCGTATTTAGCCGTTTCGACCCTGGCTTGTGCAACGGCGCAGCAGGTCGAGGGCGAACGGCGCGAACGGGGACAGGGCGTGGGCTGGGGCACGGGCAATGAATGTAGGGCAGAGGGATGCGGCGGGAGCGTCAGCGAATGATTGTAGAGTTGTGAGGTGTGTTCGTCTTCTAAGCGGCGCCGTTGGTTCGCAGAATGGACAAAAATAAGTAAATAATCAGAACTACCACCACCGTCCTGCCGCGTGCAGACCAGGCCGCGCGTGCCGTGGACTCGGATCAGACGTCTCGGGTGGGTGGCGGAGGTACAGTGTGAGCTTGTTTGGTATTGGATTTGTTGCCACCACAGATGACCTGCGGCAACAGCTGTAGGCGCAACTCGAGGGACCGAAGCAGAGAGAAGGTAAAACACGTTGGGCAAACCAGACCGAACGTGGCGGCAGGAGCTGAGCACGGCTGAGACTCTTGATTTCAATGATCCGCGCTTCGGGTAATGGCGGTCGGCTGGCGAGGCCGAAAGTGAGGGGAGGCTTGGACTGAAGGTGCAAACAGCGCTGGCGACCTTGGCCCGGCGCCAGTACAAGGAGGAGCGGGCGGGCACGATGTGGATTTTGATGTGACCCATTAACATTAACCGATGGGCAGGGAAGGTGGTGAGGCTACTGGCGTCGAGAGCCAATGGCAGGCCGCCGTTGGCGGTGCTACCGGGCAAGCACGACCCAGCACGACCCAGCAGCACAGGGTCTCACCTGCAGCATCTGCAAGCGCGGGGCCGGTGCCCCCTATTCCCCCTTTTTGCGTGGGGCTGAGGGCGCCGAGAGCCAGGCTGGACAGCGGCTCCAGATCCCCCAAGCGCCCCTGCTGCAGCGCTGCTCCCAGGGCCAACCCCGCCAGCGGTCTCTGACAGCTTCAGGTAGTTGCAGCGATAGCTCTGCAGTGCAGCATAGAAGATTAAAATGAAGGCACGCGTGGCCAACCAAACCGGCAGACGCGTGTGTGCAGAGCTGACCTGGACGTCTGTCTAGCTTATAGCACGCTTGTTTATCAAAACACCAGACCGCTTGGCTGGCTGGCTGGCTGACGCCGTCGCCAGTGGACGCTGGTGGATTGCATTCCATGCCCGTGCACGGATGCGGACTGCTTCCGCCACATTCCCGCGCAGCCCGTTGATGGGTTGTTTTTGTTTCGGGTTCTAATGGATCTTCTAGTCAAGACGGAAACGGCAACGGCGCAGACGTCCCACGCGGCGGTCTGTCTGGGAACGGTTTTTTTTTTTCCAAACGCAAGGCAGTGACAATCCAGGCGGGGCCAAAAAAAAAAAAAAAAAAAAAAAAAAAAAAAAAAAANAAAAAAAAAAAAAAAAAAACTGCTAGAGCAACCCAACTCCGTCCGCCTCAGGTCGCCTGCCAATCTGCCCATCAACCATCAAAACGTCTGTGCCGCACGTCGCGTGTCCCAGCGCTGCGGGGGGGCTCAAGCTCAGGCTCGCCGGTCGCTACAGCACAGCTGCGTCAGCACAACGGCTTCACCGAGTCTTTGGCTTCTCTGGGTGCCATCCGTCGTCGGTCATGCATCCAAACTCGCCGCCCTGCCCTACCCCTTTTTCCTACAGCCTGGTCAGCAGGTGGCCCGAGGTTCGGTGCCGCGGGCGGTGAACAGGATGGGAGACCGGGCGGTTGATGGGCATGCGGGCGAGGTGACGGAAGATCGGACATGCGTGTGCACGACGTCAGGCGCTCCATGGCAGGGGTTCCCCTCATCCGCATCTCCGTGCTCGCTCGCCCACTTTCGAGTCCAGCAGACACACTTTGCGCTACGAAAGGCAGCACACAATGGCCGAGTCGAGCTCCCGTCGGCGTTGGACACATGATGGGCGTGCGTGGGCTGAGGGAATTATAACCATTTTGTGGTAAAGGAACGCAGGATGGGCAACGGCGACTCGCATTCATGGCGAGAAGCCCGATGCGATGCCGCCGTCGACACGACGTTTTGACGCAGCTCTTGAGACAGGGTGCGCATTCATGTGTCTGGGGGATCCATGTGACCTTTCGTGGGCTGCAATCTGTTGCGCCTGAATATGACGGAGTGGATCTTGCGGCAGTTGGTGCCCGGTTGGAAGGCTGGGCTTTTGTTTTGGCCTGTCGCGGGTGAATTCTTGTTTGCCTCCTTCCGTTTTGGTCGACTACCAGAAGCAACTTGCCTAATCCGCCCTCGGTCCTTCACCAGACAACCCATCCTGCAAACCTCAAATCCTTGATCAGGTCTCCTTTCGGCGACATGATCGCTTTACTTGGGGATGGATGCATGTCACGTAACCGCCCAACTTCCCACCCCTCTCATTTCCCCGTGGGACGGGGTTCGCTTGCCTGCCGCATGAAGGAGGACAGATCACGATGGCAGGCCTTTGCATCTCAAGCGACTCAAACAAGCCTTTTGACGACTCTCGTAGAGTTCCAACCTACAGTCACTTCGCTGCGACCTACCTTGAGCACGGGCGTCCGTGGACGGTCCAGGCAAGCGGAGTTTCGGCGCCGGTTTTTTGCAGGCTGGTTGCCGGGATGGGCATCCGCCCTTCCTAACGGAGCCGGTCGATGGTGGCTTGGCGCGGCTGTCGGCATCCGCCGAGGAAAACCAATGGGCTGACCAGGCAGCGGCTAATATCAATCCCAAAGGCAACCAACATGCTGCAGCCCAATTTCTCTTTCGTGTTGATTTTGTACTTTTGGCGGCCGAGCCTTCGGGGCCCACCGTTCCCGCCGCCAGGCAGCAGGCAGCAAAATAAGACTTCCCAAAGGGTGGGTTTTGAGTGGCACCAACATTGTTCCAGTTCGTTGGCGGCCGTATTTTCACGCCTTCCCTTACGCGTGCGGCTATCAATGTCAGCCAATATGCGCGAGTAAAATGCAAATATGGATCGCTTGCTGCTACGTGCTGCGGTCCAGCGTGGCCTCGAGGGGCCACACCCTACCTGTACATATGGAGGCGCATGGCTTGGCGTCGCTCCCAAAAGTCCGTAAACTGAGATGGGCCAGCAGCTCGCACTTCGTGGTTCTTGGCGCCGTAGGATTCGGATCCCAAATCATCCCCACATGTGGGAAGGAGGCTCATCTCGCCCGCTCCCGCGCACACTAGACTTGATGCTTTACATATATCTCTCCTGCGTCTCACCCCCCCTCCTTGCTAGGGCTGAGAGAGCAGGCCCTGCTCGGTTGTTTCCGCAACGCCACAGCCATCAGCATGGCTAATCCCGCCGCAGCGACCCCGGCCATGGCGTCTTCTTCGCCCGTCGTCGTCTTCGGCCGACAGACGTGGGCGCTGACCCGGAAGAACCTGATCCACCTGGTGATGCGCAGGTGGCTCTCCACGGCCATCCAGTGCCTGATACTGCCCATCGTCCTGATTGGCGTTTTCACCAACATCCAAAACTTCGCCCGCCCCAAGAGCGTTTACGGTTTCGGCACCCCAAGCACCGTTCGCGCCTTTGAGGACAGTCTGGGCGACGGCCGCGATTTTCTGGTCGTTGCCAACAGCAGCCAAGGGAGAGATGTCCAGGCCGTCGTCCAGGGCCTCCGAGATCGCGTGGCCAAGCGCGGTAACAAGTTTGTCACCGTGGAGCGATGGCAAGATATGGAATCTCGCTGCATCGTGAACCGTCAGGGCTTCTCCAACTGCCATTCTGCCGTTTGGTTCAAGGATTGTGAGTTTTGTTCACCACCAAGGGGGCCGATCTTTACAATTGAACCCCCGTTTTATATCTCTTGGCTAACCCCGAAGCTCCATTTCTTGCCAACAGCCCCATTGAGCCACGCAAATGGGAATGGCAACTGGTCTTACAGCATCCTAATGGACCCTGGGGCTCGCTACTCGATGAGTTTCGATGTTTTCGACTACAGCTCCGCTGAGCTGGCGAGCATCGTCCCCTTGCAGCTGGCTATAAACTCCCTGATTACGGGTAGACCGCAGCCCAGCCTCCAAGTGCTTCAGTTTTCTGAAACTAGCCAAGCCGAGGCCGACAAGAAGTTCGAGATCCAGACCGCAAAGAACAACCGCGCCTCCTTCGCCCTGATATACTTCTTGACCCAGCTGTTTGGCGTTTACCACATCGTCGGGTTCATCACTACCGAAAGGGGCCAGGGCATATCTCACCTGATCGACGTCATGGGCGGCGGTGCGGCGGCGGCGAGAGTGTGCAGCAACATCCTCGCCTTCAACGCCCTGTACTTGCCGTACTCCATCACAGCTGGCGTGCTGTACCGGATATACGTCCTCCCGCTGGCCCACCCGGCCCTCGTCCTGTTCTGGTCCATTCTCGCCACCATGGCCATCGTCAACTCGGCCGTCTTCGCCGCGAGCTTCTTCCGTGGTCCCAGGCTCTCGAGCGTTGTTGCTGTGGCTGCCAACATCGGCCTTGCTGCCGGTGCTCTCATCGTGGACTCTGACACATACGCCACCGAGGCGACCGTCATCTCGCTCGCTTTCCTCTTCCCTAGCGCCAACTTCATTCACACACTGTGCCTGATGCTGCGTTCTATTCAACTCCAGACGCCGGTCGACGCTGGCAAGACGTGGATGGATATATTCAAGATCAAGCCTCCTCCCGTTTTGCCGCGTCCGCCGGACCGAAGCTCCCAGGTCGTCGGGCTTAGCATCTGGATGTACCTCATCTTCGTCATCATCCAGGTCCTTGCCTACCCGCTCCTTGCGATCCTTGCCGAACGTCTACTGCACGGTGTTAGCTTCAAGAGGAGGAGCTTCGTGCAGGGCCCGGAGGCTGAGGCTTCGTCCGCCGCCGTCGAGGCCACGGGCCTCCGGA
The DNA here is from genome assembly GCA_003049425.1 of Magnaporthiopsis incrustans. NCBI lineage: Eukaryota > Fungi > Ascomycota > Sordariomycetes > Magnaporthales > Magnaporthaceae > Magnaporthiopsis > Magnaporthiopsis incrustans. Next base: position 125,904 of record PYSR01000090.1, read on the forward strand.
AGGAATACCCTCCATCGCTTCTCAAGAGGATATTCTGCTGCGCCGGCAGGAAATCAACCGTCACGGCCGTCGACGGGCTCGACCTCGTGGCGCAAAAGGGGCAGATCCTGTGCCTGCTGGGCGTCAACGGCAGCGGCAAGTCGACCACGCTCGAGATCCTCAGCGGCCATCACTCCTCCACGGCCGGCCAGGTCAAGATCAACTCGCCCCCGACGAAGCTGGGCGTCTGCCCGCAGAAGAACGTCTTGTTCCCCTACCTGACCGTGCTGGAGCACGTCAGAATCTGGTCCAGGATCAAGAACGGCCACGAGGACGAGGAGGAAATCCGCAGCCTCGTCGAGTACTGCGATTTGAAGAACAAGATCAACAGCCAGGCCCGGCACCTGAGCGGCGGCCAGAAGCGCAAGCTCCAATGTCTGGCAATGCTCGCGGGCGGCAGCACGATCTGTCTGATTGATGAGGTGACCACGGGGCTGGACCCTATCTCCCGGCGCTCCATTTGGAATATGCTCCTCGGCATCCGGGCAACCAGATCCGTCATTTTCACCACGCACTTCCTGGACGAGGGCGAGTCCCTGGCCGACCAGATCGTGCTGCTCTCCAAGGGCAAGGTAATGTGCCAGGGCCCCGCGGCCGAACTCAAGAGCAAATTCGGCGGCGGCTACACGGTCCACATCCCCAGGACCGACACGCCGCCGGACGTAGGCGTGCCCGTCACCACGCACCAGGACCGCACCTGCTACAACGTGCCAACCACGGCGGCCGCGGCGGCCTTGATCTCGAGGCTCGAGAAGAGCGGCCAGCGCGGCATCGCCATGTCCGGCCCGACGGTCGAGGACGTCTTCCTCCGGCTGACCGCGGACGTGGACGAGGTTCTCAGGCGCGAGCTCGGTGGCGCCACGTCCTCGGCAGGGACCGCTACTGGCGCCGCCGCCGCCGCCGCCAACCTGATGCCTGCGGCAGCCCTTGCTCCCGGGAAGCCCATCTCGTCCCTCAGGCAGATCGTGGTCCTGATGAGGAAGCGTCTCACCGTCCTCCCGCGGTATTGGGTGGCTCCCTTCCTGGCCCTCGCCCTGTCGTGCGCCGTGCCCCCTCTCTGCAGGCCGCTCTTGAACGTCTACAGGCAGGGCCGGATGGTGCCCTACGAACGGCCGGCGTGCGAGGCGAGGGAGGAGATCCAGCCCTCGCGCAGCTACGAGCCTTATGCGTCGCCGGCCACAGTTTGGTTTTCGTCGTCGGAACTGGTGCCCGTCGGCCCTCCGTCGATCAACGCCTCGCTGTTCCGCGCGCTGGCGGGGTCGACGGCCGTGTCGCCGTACTCGAGCTATGTCGGGCGGTACAGCCCCGACTTCCGGCTCGTCGACACGATCGAGACGTTCCAGGACACGGTCCGGGACAACATGCAAAAGGTGCGCCTGGGCATCTTCATCAAGGACGGCGGCAACTCGGCCATGATCGCGAGCCAGCTCCGCGAGTTCAGCAGCGGCCTCTACTCGGTCAGCCTCGTCGGCCTCTGGACCGTCATGGAGACGGGCGCCAACATCTCCACCTCGGTTGGGACCTTGCCCATGGAGAGGGGTTATTCGATCCTGTATGGCGAGAACGGGTTTGACAGTCTCGGATATATCCTGGTAAGCCGACGCACCCCTACCTTGACTTTTCGCCTCGCCAGTGCTAACCTCCACCTCAGGCTGTCTGTGCCGTCCTGGCCGTCTATCCCAGCTTCTTCTCGCTGTACGTTGCATTCGAGAGGTCGCACATGATCCGCCAGCTCGAGTACACCAACGGTGTCCGCCCGTTCCCGCTTTGGATGTCGCATCTGTTGTTCGACACATCCATCGTGCTCGTGGCGTCGCTCGTGCTGGTGGGTACCATCTCGGCGCAAGTCGGCTACACGTGGTACGAGCCTGGATACGTGTTCCTCGTGGCCTTTTTGTACGGCCTCGCGTCGATGCTTGTGGCCTACCTGGTCTCGGCCAAGCTGGCCCGCACGCAGCTGGCCGCCTTCATGTGGACATTCATGATCGCCATTGTCGGTTACCTGGCCACGTTTATGGCATTCTTCATCGCGCCTTTCAACACGGAGCCGCAGGATCTTCTCAGGGTCACCGACTCCTTCTCCTGGGGGCTGGGAGTCATCTTCCCGGTCGCGAGCCTGCTCAAGTCGTTCATGGTGGGCCTCAACACCTTCAAGATCGCATGTCGCGCGGATGGCCACATTCCGTATGGCGGGCACATCCACGGCTACGGAGGTCCCATCCTCCTGCTGCTCATTCAGATCGTGCTCCTCGCGCTGCTGCTGGTGTGGCTCGAATCGAGCAACAGCTTCGCGGCCATGGGCAGCTTCCTGAGGCAGGCGGTGCGGCAGAAGAGGCTGCCGGTGAGCGGGGCGACCGAGGACGAAGAGGCCAAGCTCGCGGGCGTGGCGACGGACGGGGTGTCCAAGGAGGCGGCGCGGGTGGGCGTGACGACGACGGATCTGCTGAAGGTGTCGCACGTCACCAAGTCGTTTGGCGACAACAAGGCCGTCGACGACGTCACGTTCGGGCTGGGCGAGGGCGAGATCCTGGCGCTGCTGGGCCCCAACGGAGCGGGCAAGACGACGCTGATCAACATGATGACGGGCGAGCTGCGGCCGGACGCGGGCGAGATGATGCTCCGGGGCGTCGACGTGCACAAGCGGACGCGGCTGGCGCAGCGGTCGCTGGGCGTGTGCCCGCAGTTCGACGCGCTGGACCTGATGACGGCGCGGCAGCACCTCGAGTTCTACGCGCGCGTGCGCGGCGTCGAGGACGTGAAGCGCAACGTGGACGTGGTGCTCGACAAGACGGGCCTCACGCCGCACGCGTCTCGACCGGCCAGCAAGCTGTCGGGCGGCAACAAGCGCAAGCTCAGCCTGGGCATCGCGCTCATCGGCAACCCGGACGTGCTGGTGCTGGACGAGCCCAGCTCGGCCATGGACGCGGCGTCCAAGCGGGTCATGTGGCGGACGCTGGCCGAGGTCGGGCCGGGGCGCAGCCTGCTGCTGACGACGCACAGCATGGAGGAGGCCGACGCGCTCGCGACGCGGGCGGCCATCGTCTCCAAGCGGCTGCTGGCCATCGGCACGACGCAGCAGCTCCGGGGCCGGTACAGCAACCTCTACCACGTGCAGCTGGTGCTGTGGTCGGCGCCCGAGTCGAGCCGGGACGAGATGGAGCGGGTTGAGGCCTGGGTCCGGACCCAGTTTGGCGGCGCGGTGGCGTTTGAGGGCAAGAGCCTCGGCGGCCAGATCAAGTTTACGGTGCCCAACAGCAAGGCCGGGCGAGCCAGCGGTAGCACCAGCATCAGCAGGGCGGCCACGGCCGACGGCCAGGCGGTGCTGCCCGAGGACGACGACGGCGTCAGCAGCGCCAGTGGCGATGGCGCTACCCCTAGCGACAAGACCATCGGAGAGATCATCCAGTCTCTCGAGGCGCACAAGGAGGAGCTCGGGCTGCTGGACTACAGCATCGGGGCGCCGACGCTGGAGAAGGTGTTTATGTCGGTGGTCAGGGACAACTACGTCGAGGAGGACGGCAGGAAGCAGCGGTGGTGGCAGTTCGGGAGGAGGGCGTAGGGCTCCGTCAGGGCCGAGAGGGTGGTCTCCTTTGTTGAAGTAGAGTTTTGATGGGCCCGTTACATGCCGTCTACGTAGTGGCGCGCCGATAATAATACCCCTGATCTTTCCCCTTCCCGGAACTGGCTTCCTTTTGGTTTTAAATTGGGGCGTGTCGGCCGTTGGTAAAGTCTCGTCGTTGGTGGACGTTGATGGTCACTGTGTAAGGCGCCGCATTGCGGGGTTCCAGTGCTTTGCATTGATGCACCGTGACCTCAAGCTGGGCTGCTACTGCCACAGACAGTTGAGCCCGAAAGCCAAAAAGGTAAATTGCACCGTTGAATGAATCGTGGACCGACGGCCGTCGGTCAGTGGCCAGTCCAGTTGGGCTGGCTCAGCTGGCGCCACGTGCTGGTGGTGCCTGAACCATCTGATTGCGTTTGGCCTGGCCGCATCATTGGCTGCAACCCGCGCACGCTCTCATCACTCGCGGGCGCCAGTCAGCAGGAACACAACCTCAGCCTCCCTCACCAAGCGCGGCTGACGAGAAGAGGCCTGATCACACACTCTCTCGCGCACACGCCCACACCCCCGGTCACTGTCTGGCCTGAAACAGTCTTCCATTCTTATCTGCCCCGGTTTATGGAGGGTTGTTTTCCGTAGTGCGACATTTTAGTGGCTTTTCTCTCTCACTCTCTCGCGTTGCTTCGCCTTGACTTCCTTTTACTTTTGAATCTCCCTCCACTCCTTTCCGACAGCCGCGTTATCCTTCCCTTTTTGTTGTCTTGCAAGACCACCAACCACAGCCACAAGGCAGCCTTCGTTAAAAAAAAAAAGCCATGATACTCGCCGCCCCGAGCCTGCCGTGGCCCGACCCAAGCCACGCATTCGTGGCCGTCGCCACCCTCGCCGTGTTTCTCGGTCTGCGGCGCTACCTCTACCCCCGGCACCCCAGCGTCATCCCCGGGCCGCTCAAGACGGCGCTGCCCGGCCTCGCCAAGGACGAGGTCGAGAGGCTGGACTACCGACCCGACGCCTTCCCCGGCGCGAGGGACGTTGTCACTCCTGTAAGTGAGGCTTTGATAGGGGAACGAAATAACGCAAGGACACCGTTTGCTGATTCGCCGCCTTTTAGTATGGCTCCATGAGGGTTTATGAGGCAAGTACCTGCATACTTGCCTAGGCGTCTGTCTGTATCTGGAGGCTCTCCGGACCACCTCACTAACGCGGCACTGAAGTGGGGGCCCGAGCAAGGCCGCAAGGTGCTCTTCATCCACGGCATCTCCACGTCGTGCCAGACCCTGACCAAACTCGCCCACGGCCTGGCCTCCCGAGGCTGCCGCGTGCTGCTCTTCGACCTCTGGGGCCGCGGCTTCAGCGACGGCGTCGGCGATCTTCCCCACGATGCGCGTCTCTACGTCTCTCAGGCCCTGTGCGCCCTCTCCTCCTCGCCTCTGGCTTGGATGGGCGACGACGGCTTCGACCTGGCCGGCTACAGCCTCGGCGGCGGCATCGCCGTCCACTTTGCCGCCACATTTCCCCGTGCCGTTCGGTCCCTGACCCTGCTCGCCCCGGCCGGCATGATCCGCCCGGAGTCGTTCGGCGCCGTTACCCGCTGGGTGTTCACTGTGCGTTTTTAGTATTGATGAGTGCTTCGGTCGTGGTGCATCCGAGACTGACTCTTTGGTTAGGCCGGTCTCGTCCCTGAGCGCCTGCTTGCCGCCCTCACGAAGCGGAAGCTGCAGCAGCCCATTGCAAACTCGGCCGTCCGTGGACAGAGGGCGGCTCAACAGCAGCAACAGCAACAGAAGTCTGTGAAGCAGCAGCCCAGCCGTCACCACGCGGCAACCGGCGACACGAAAGAGTCCAAGCACGTGACCAACCCGGTCGAGCTCGCCACATCCGAGATGCAGCATCCCGCAGCAGCAGCCAACGGCCACACGTACGACGGCGTCGACGACGAGCCGGCGGAGCGCCTGGAGCGGCGGGTGATGCGGTACGTGCGCTGGATGCTGGAGCACCACGCCGGCTTCGTGCCGGCCTTTATGAGCACCATCCGCGCCGCGCCCCTGATGGGCCAGGAGGAGGCCTACAGCCGGCTGGGCGGAGGAGGCTCGTCGGCGTCGGCGGGCCGGAGGCCGGGCACGACGCTCGTCGTGCTGGGCGGCGAGGACGAGATCATCGACCCGGACATGTACGAGCACGACGCGCTGCCGCTGCTGGGCGGGCACGAGCGCGTGCGGTGGCGGGTGCTGCCCGGGGCCAGCCACGATTTTCCAATGACGCACGCGCCCGAGACGCTCAAGGAGATGGACGACTTTTGGGCCGCATACCCGGCTGCGGAGGAGGCGATTGCTTGAGGTTGTTTTATTTGCGTTTTTCTCTTGCACGGACACTCTATTTCTGTTCCTCTTTCTCGCATTCTCTCAATAGGTGCACGGGTCACTTGGACGGTCGCTTCCTGGATCTAGATCGGCGAGGTAGACTTTGCACATGGGTAACATGGGATACAGCGCAAGCATACAGATATGCAGAGGCGAGCATGGTAACTAGAGTCTAAAGGCGCCCTCTCGTTTGATAATGCAATGCGAATACACTATGGTTCCCGTATATACCCGTGGTCCACCCCGTGACGACACTTTGGTTCCTGGATATGACCCGTGGCCTACTTCATGATGAGTGGGCCGCCGCAGCACCGGGAGGAGGCAGGTTCTCTGGCCCGAAGGAGAATGGGAGGAGCTGTATGTGTGTAGATAGGCGGTTTCTGTGTCAGCGAGTTCAAAGGGAAGGAAACACGAGCGGGTAAACGTACGGCCTCGAGCCGCATAACGACAAAGTCGTCGTTCTTGTCGAACATGAAGATGGGCATGTGGAGCGGACAGAACTCGCGGATGCTGTTTTCATTTTTCCCCACTGTCAGGAAATACGCCTTTGTTTCAGTTTGATAGGTGGCTCGGCTGGGTGCTCAAAAGACTCAGACTCACAACTGCCTGCATCTCCCGCACGGGCTAGCGGGCGGCGCAATGTCGGTCGCGACGGCCAGGGCCCGGAAGACCCTGTGGCCGCTCGTCACGGCCGAGCTGAGGGTTGTGACCTCTGCGCAGACGCCGACGGGGTAGCTGGGGCACGCCGTTAGTTTCTCTTCATTTGTGCTTTTTTTTCCCCCCTTCTCCTTCAGCGTACGTGTTTAAAACAAAAAGAAAAAAGGGGCCAACCACATACGATGCGTTCTCGACATTGGCACCGCTTATGTACGCGCCGCCCTCGGACAGGGCGCACGCCCCGACCCGGAAGCGGCTGTAGGGCGCGTAGCAGCTGGCCTTTGCGGCCGACGCGCGGCGCCGCAGCTCCTCGAACTCGGCGCGGCTCAGCCCGTGCTCGGCGCAGGCCTTGTCGACCGTCGCCTCATCGGCGCTGCTGTGCGTCTGGGGCGGCGGCGGCGGCGTCATTGCGCGTGTGCTGGGCCGGGGTGGGCTGGATTGATTGGATTGGCAGGTTAATAAATGCGGGTGAGGCGGGCGCGTGTGCGATAGTTGCAATGCGTGGGGGCGATGTGGCCACCTCACTTGCTTTCAATGGTTGGCGTTGGGAGCTATGGGAGTGATGTGGCTCGGACAGAGGTTGGGGTGAGCGTGAACAAAGAACCGTCATCGATCTTCGGACGGGACAAGCCAGCGTGTTTAAGTCAGCAACTGCGGTCTGATGCTAAACCCATCTTGGACCCGGGGAAAGCACTGGCATGGACGCCTCTTGAGCGGTCTGCACCTCCAAGCTAACATCAAAATGTAGGTAACTATTACCCAACCAACTCGGGAAGCCGGTCAAAACGTGCGTGGCCTCTCATGCCATACGTCATGTGCTCCCTTCGTCGTCCATACCGCACTAGGTACCTACATACCTGTATCCAACATTGGGTGGTGGTGGTACAGACATTCTCTGTTTGTACACAGTGCTGCCCCAAACGAGGCGCAATAATCTATTCGTCTTTCCTCCTGGCGTAACCCTGAATCCTTTCTAGATCCTCAGCTAGACCACGTGGGTATCTACGCTACAAAATGCAGCAGTCCCAGATTTCCACCCATGCCTTTTTCTTATGCTCTTCTTATTCACGGCTTGGGCTCGACTACATGTCTTGACGCCCAAAGTAATATCTCTATTCAACAACTAGAACTTGAGTGACGACAGCCGTGAGTTTCTCACGGGTGCAGGGAGGCAGGTCACGAGGCGATCCCGATCTGCCGAGCAGCCAATTTGTCAGTTCTCCTTTCTGCTGACGGAGCATGGATCTCAGGGGCAAGAAAAACAAGCTGAAAAAAAAAAAAAAAAAAAAAAAAAAAAAAAAAAAAAAANAAAAAAAAAAAAAAAAAAACTTACCAGCTTCGGACTCGAACAAAATGGTAATGTCGTCGTGCTCCCCGGGTAGGTCGGGAAGGTCCAGGCATACAAACGAGGCCTCGTCCGCCGCGGCTCCGGAGCCCATGCCGCCGCTTTCGTCCGACGACGCCAACCGTGGCAGCGGGAACTTGGCGTCGTCGATCTTGATGCCCGCCTTGGTGCCGCGCCCAACCGCCTCAAACACGTCGGTGCCCTTGAGCTGGAACCCCATGCAGTGACCATGGTGCCAGTCCTCAAAAAAGGCCAGCAGCTGCGTCACCTTGCTTTCGCTCTGCTGAACCACCTGCACCCGCGTCGCCCCCGCCTCCCACTTCTTGTGGATGGGCACCACCATGCGCCGCCGCGCGATGGCGAACGCACACGCGATGCCGTCAAACAGCACCTTGAACCCAGTCACCGCCTCCTGGAAGCTGTGGAGGTCCGGGATGCTGGCGAACCGTAGAGTCCGCACCGTCGGCGCCCCTTGTATTATCTGCAGCGCCTCGGCCAGCTGCTGCGGCACCTCGCGCGGCATCGCCTCCGACACCCCCATCGTCATGTCCTGCTGCGGAGGCCGCAGCAGGCTGATGCGTGTCGTCTCCTGGACGTCGAGCCTGATCCTGAACTCGCCCGGTGCGAGGTTCATCCGGTCCGTCACCAAGCCGTCCTGGAAGTCAAACACCACCCGGAGCCTCTCGGCCAGCACCGTCTGCGACTGCTCGCTGCCGTCTTCGTAGTTTATCACCCTGACGCTCTTCCACGGCAGCCTCTTGATGCACTGCAGCCCGTCGGCCTCTCGCAGCCGCTTCGAGACCGTGAAGCCCGTCAACGGCACGTCGGAAAACACCGTCTCGTCTTTGCCCACCAGCGATCCGAGCAGCATGTTGTGGAGCGCCAGCCGTTCCCTGTCGTCGCCAAACGACATGACCATCCGCCCCTTGCTACGCCCGTTGTCGAACCAGACGAGCAGCGCCGGCCTGCCCTGGTCGTCCTTGAGAAAGCTAAAGTGTATCGGCATCTGCGGCGTGTACGAGTTGTTCAGCCCGCTCAGCGTCCTCGTCCTGGGCCCCGTCACCACGGCGATGCGGAAGCCACGGTGGAAGACGCGAGGGCCCGTGGCCGCCCCCTCCCTCGCCACCTTCTCAAACAGGGCCACGTCGCATGCGGGCACGGCCTCCTTGGGGAACTGTCTTGACTGCGGGTCCGAGTCGAAGTACTGGAATGCACGCAGCGTCGTGCGGAACAGCGACTTCTCGTCCTTGCGCGGGTACAGCGTCGACTGTACCTTCTCGCCAAAGTCGTACATGCTCCAGAGCATCCGGTAGTCGGCCTGCGACAGCTGCACCAGTATCAGAAAGCCCCGCGGCAGCTTGAGCTCGAGCGCGCACGTCTCGTTCCGCCACCGGAGATCGCTCCACGTCGGACCGCCCGTCTTGTTGTTCTGTATCTTGAGGTTCACCGCCCCGTTCTGGCTCGAGATTACCAGGATCAGGTTCGGCGACTTTTGCGGCCGCACCATGGACACAAGGCAGGGAAACGCCAGCTGCTGGCTCTGGTTTTCCTGTTCCGAAAGAAACACCTCGGCATCGATCCTGCCGTAGCTGAAGTGCTCTGTGGTGTCCCCTAGGGGGAGCGACTCCAGGATCGGCATCGTCGAGATTGGCCGTTGCGGCGCGGCGAGGGCCGAGCCGGTCCAGACGCCATGGAGCAGGGCAACAATGTCCTGGCTCAGTTGTGGGTACTCCACCCATACCGACAGGCGCAACACCTGAGGCAGCACCGCGTCTTCGGGAGGGAGGAAGCCGTTGCGCTTCATGGACCCCGAAAGCTTCCGCAGGTTTGCCGCCACGGCTTTGCGCACGTCTTCGATTTCGCCGTCCAGCGGGCTTGGGTTTCTGGCCATCAGCTGCGGAAGCACGTCCTCGACTATCCAATAGCCTTTTGCCAAGTCTGCATACGACTGCTGCTGCATGATTTCCTTGGCCTGGCTGGGCGGGCCTTTGGCGCCGTCGCGGACGGCTATCTCGAGCATCATCCTCCCTTTCAAAAACCACCAGAGCGCCGCCCTGGCCAGATTGTCCGACGGAGACGACATCAGGGGCTGCACCGCCTCCGAGTGAAGACGGAAAACCTCAAACAGGTGACGTGAGCGCACAACGAATTCCTTGAGCGCCACATCTTCGTAGTTCGCCATCCCGGCCGCAGAAGGTTTCGCAGTCAAGGGAGATGTCGGAGAATCGGTTGTGGTCTCGGGGCGTCTGGTCGACCTCACAGAGCCGCCGGCCGCCTGGTTAAAGCTCGACGTGGAGTGGACGGATCCGGCGGGGCTTTGGTCGGGGCCCAACATCTGCCTCATGCGTCGCTCCCTCGGCTCAGGAGACTCGGTCGGGCGCAGTCGGCGGTCTGGGGAGCCCGTAGGAGTGATGTAAGGAGGAGGAGGAGGGGGAGGAGCCGACGACTTGACGTCATTGGGCTCCGGCGCACCGGCGCTTACAGACCTGCGCGCCTGTGCAAAAGCCAAACCCTCAGCCTCGCGCATCTGGGCCTGCTGCATCTCAATAAACGACTTCCGTCGCTCGTCCTTGGGTATAACCGGGCCGTCTAGGTACAGCGAGGACCTGTCGTTTCCGGCGGGGACAGCTCTAGGAACTGCGGCGGGCGGGGATGGGGGTGGCTCGATATCGGAGTAGCCCGTCTGCGCGCGCCGCAAGGGCTTAGGTGTAAAAGAATCATCCTGAGATGGAGCCGGCTGTTGACCTGGTGGGAAGTTTCCCTGCTGGCTAGGGTCGAGAGCATAAGAGGCGTTGGGGTCTGGAGGCCGCAATGGCGACCGTGGCGGGGGCATAGGTGGCTGCGACTGGGACGGATAAAATTGCTGCTGCTGCTGCTGTTGCTGCTGCTGTTGTTGTTGTGGCGGTGGTGGTGGTTGCTGTTGTTGTAGCAACCTCTGGTGGATTTTCCTTTTCGATATCTCGACGGTCGGGACCTCGCACTCGTCGCCGCCCTCGCCAATTATCTGAGGCCACGCTTCTACAAAGCGCACCGACAGACCTTTTCTCCTGCGGAACTCCGGGCTAGGGGCTCCTCGGAAGGGCAGGCTCTGCTGGGACGGGCTCCTGACGTCGTGGGCATTCGGATAGCGAGAGGCATTGGAGGTATCGAGCTTGGTGAGGAGAGGGAGGTTCGAGGGAGGAGGCGGGTGGGGGACGGTGAGTCTGTCTGTGGGACCGTGGAGGAAGTCGTTCAGGTCTCGGTCGTCGGAGGGCTGTTCGGGGTTGGAGACTTTGCGTTCGCGGTTGCCAAACAGCTTGCCCATCAAACGGCCTCGCTTGGAGGCGGCGTGGGCTTCATTGTCCATTCTTGGGCACGACTCGGGCCCGGCCCATGGAGGTGGGTTTAGAATTGGTCCAGCACAGATGGTCTGGCGTGGTGCTGTGCGCGGAACAGGGCGATCGCTGGCGTCGATGTGAGTGTCCCGCAATCTGTGTATCCGGCCTGGCGATGGCCTGTCGGGAGGGCTTGGCGGCGTGGAGGGACAGGCAGCTATTCAGACATGGAGGCCCAACAATGGCCTCGGGACGACTACCGACGGAACGCCGTGCTCCACCAGGAGCCTCGAGGACGGGTTGGCCGAGACGACAAACTGCGACGCCGTGCTACTGATGGTGGTGTTCGCGCGCGCTGGGCTGGTGCTGCTTCTAGACGGGCTGTTGGGTTACCGAATTGGTAGATGCAGCCCCCTGGCAGCCTTGGCTCTGGAAAAAAAGAAAGGAGGACAAAAGAAAAAAAAAGGGTAAGGAAAGCCGGAAGGGGATGGTGAGCTGTCCAGAGAGTGGCCTGTGGATTCTGGATTGATGTCCAGTCTGGAGGTGAGTCGAGATGCAGGGTCAAAGGAGTGGAGGGTCAAGCATGGGCAAGGGCGCTGCTGGGTTGGCGGCCACTTACGCGGTGGCATGCGACCGATTGCCCCTCTTGCCCGTTTGGTGGTTGGCGGGCGGCGGGTCAGGGAGCGTGCGTGCCGTCTCCAGTGGCACAAGCCAGCTGCTCTGACACTTGAGCCACGTCGGCAGCAATTGGGAGGTGCCACAGACTTGGCCCGGTAGGCGAACAACAAAGCGGGCCTTCGATCCAATATCCAATATACACCGTTCAGGCAGTCTTGCAGTCTTGGGGGGGG